>OZ038472.1:15125884-15273384 GCA_964036295.1 Plumapathes pennacea
ATATTTTACTGAATAAAGCTCAGGTGCACGTTTCGGCTGACATGGCTCCTAGCGGTGTGTGAGATCATTGCTTACCCGCCCAGACAAGTCGGCCATGGACTCGAGCTCCCTCTCCAGTCGTTCCCTCGTGTTTTCAGAGTCTGTTAGTTTGTCTTGAGATTCTGCCAGTGACTTCTCGAGCCGCAAAATTTCCTGTCAACGATACAACAATATTTGGTTAAAAATTGTGATACCCTTTCAAAATAAAGTTGTCAGAAGAAAACGAAGACAAGATGTCCTGCCGGCGCCGTAGGCTGGTTCTCGCCAGCAGCGACCGCTATCTTCCCAGATCGAGCCACCCACCCCCCCCCCCCCCCCCCCCCGCGTAATAATTCAGGCGTGGAAAAAGAAAATTAATTATTGTTTTTCAGTCCATGGTATACCTGTAAAAACTAGCTGTTGTAGCTAAGAGTATCACCACGTTAAAATATTATTTACAATTTTTTTTATTTACAAGGCAAAGGTTGAGACTAATTACAACATCCATATCGTTAAACAATGACACCCTAGGGGAGTGGGGGAGGGGGGAAAGGAGAAAAAAAAGGCGCGCGTCATCCCCGCGCGCTACATTTTTCTCTCTCCTAGGCCCCCGTGCGCTTTTCCCAACGAAATTAAAAAAACAAAGAAGCCTCTTCAGAGGAGAGAACCACTAACCTCCTCTGCCTCGCTGAGTTTAATTCTGAGCCTTTGTTCCTCAGATTTGGTTGACTGCAGAGTGTCCTCGAGTTGAGAGCGGTGTTGACTCGCGTTCAGCTGGTCCTTGTCACGCTCTTGTTCCATGCTCTGCTGAAGTGTCTGCAGCTTGTCTAAGAACCTCGATTCCTGATCCCTGAAACGAAACATAACATAGTTAGTACGCGGCGACAACGGAGGGTAAAACACTGATACAATGAAATGCACTCAGTCCGCCCTCATTTTTCTTTCGGGGTGCTGTTCTAATTCAATAATTACTCTTCTCCATCGCAGCATCAAATTTCACGACTGAGTTGGCCGAGAAAAGTTAACACGAGAAATGACTGTGGGAAATTGTCCGTGGATAACCCAACAATCTATAAGTATCAATTTTAGGTAAAACAAAAGTGCTTTCGCACGCAGAAACAATCAAAGTAATATAAATTCAAACACAATAATTGCGAAGCGTTTGAGAACCACCAGAGCAGTTCGCGCACAACACGGCCACCAGTTGACAAGGACAAGGAACCTGTTATCACTTGACAAAATGCAGTGCAACTCACTTCAGCTTCCCCTCGTGAAGTCGCTCGATTTGTCTGGCGGTTTCTTCGCTTTCCTGGATCAGCATCTCTTTTTCTTCACTGACTTTAGAGGCGTGGTCGCGAAACGCATCCCTTTCGTTCGTCATTGTATCGACCTGAGATCTGTGTGCAGAATAAATGAACTTTAACGAAAGTATAGAACTGTCGTTGTTAGTGAAAGCTGTCTTAGTCGAAGAACGGGACCTATGTGCTCCGACACTGAACTCCACGGATTTTCAAGACAGGTAAAATGGGACAATACATGATCAAGAAAAGCTGGCTTGTACAAAAGCACAGTTCTAAATACACTCTTGTCGGCTGCTTGCGGTTACTTCAGAAAGAAATACTGCTTTGCTTTGCTTTGTACGATGTCTTACTGCTCTTCTACTTTTGTGCATAAACCACAGATCTGTGGAGCAGAACTGAACACGACGTCACAAATAACGCGCGCCTTTTTGGCAAGGTACAGTACTCAAGCCTCCTTTTGAATTACCTGGCCGCATACTCCGTCGAGTATTTGGTCGTGAATCGAGGTCGTTGCTTATCATACGCCGGTCGCTCTTCAAACTTCTGCGACGTTTCTTTTCCGTCAATTTCTCGTGTCCGCAGCAATGAACTGGCCATTGTGATCTAACTTAGAACCCCTTGCGCTAAGGATTCGTCATTCCAAGACCAGGCAAAACATTTTTCAAAACGGCGAGCCGAGAATATCACATAACGTGCGGTGAGACGCAAATTGGGCGGAGCGTCGAAGAAAAGCAGTTGTTTAACCGCACAGGGAGTTTGTCTGTGTTATACTGGTTGAGATCACCACCACACCCGCTCCAACTTAACACCCCGAGCAACGACAACACATGTCACGACCGCGCCCCGCTAGCTGCACCTGCATGTTATAACTGCAGACAAACGCTCTGTACACCTAAATAACTCGCTGATCTCACACATAACCACCTGTACAGCACGCAAACAGACCGAGTAAGCAATTTATTGCCCATTTCTATTTAGTTGGTTGTTTTAAATTAACAAATACCAAAGATTGATTATGGAACTTTGCATTTCTAAGTAGTCGCCTGCCGTGCTTTTTATATGTTCAAAGGAATCCGGACGGAGATTTCCATACAATCATCGTTCTTTCCCTGAACTGACAAACGAGTTCACCGTTAATTCGTTACCTCATTAAGTGACTTGACACGCTCAGCAGTATACTGTCATTAAGGCGGATTTATTACTCAAGCACAAGTTGCTGTAAAATCTCGAACGAAAGGAATGCCGCACGAAACTGGTCATACGAGACGGAGTTAATCTCACTCTTCTGTACTCTCGTTTGCGTTTTTAGTGACTGTCCTGTCTTTCGAAATCAAGGTGAACACTATAATTTGTTTGTATATATATATTGGCTCTTACTTTAATCAGATCTACAGCAGTTCATCTGTGACTTACCTGAGATGCTGCATCTCATGTTTGTAAATGCTGACAACTGCTTGAGAAAGACCTGTCAAGAGTGAAAAAATACGAACGGATCACAAATAGAGAAAGGTAAAAACAAACACAAAGAAACGAGTGAGCACACGATCAAACCACATTGTGTTCAGCAGATAACAATTCAATTTACACCAGAGTTTTGCTTCAAGACGTAAGTCTGTTGGCTCACAGCGCGTTACTTACCGTCACTTTGTTCATGAATGAGCGACTCCAGCAGATTAGTAAGTTGATGCAAACTGACTTTGTTGTCCGCGTCAATGTCCACATGCTGTAAGAGAATGCAGAACAAGACTTGAAAAAGAAAAAAAAACAGAACGAGACACACAGATAAAGACAGACAGACAGACAGACAAGAGACGTGTGCACACCGCACACGGTAAGACGGACACTCATACAGACAAGATTGAATGTGCAGATAGTGTCAGTGATAAGTGAGTGAACTCCCAAAAGTGATCAACTTCAATTTTCTCCTTCAGTTTCTCACCAGAAATATATCATATAGTAAGGAGAACTTGGCTTTTGATACCTTGCTCAGATGATAGCTGATTAAACTATCTATTCTCACTTCATCACTCATACAACTGCCTCTTAAAAGATTGAGAGAATCTGCATTTTGAACTTGGTGTGAAAGGTTTAATAATAATTGTTCTTCATCTGTGTTCACCTCTAATAGGGGGATTGCGTCCTCAAGTCCTTGCGCATCCCACAGTTCCCTGATGTCCTCTACTTTAGCATAACTGAAACAAAAAGACAAACTAGTTGATAAGAAAACCTGAACTGAACTGCAATAGTGTTGGCATCAGCGCGGCCTGTTGAATAAAAACACAACTGTACTCACCCGGTGTGCTCCGGATCCAGTATAGTCAAGAGATCTAGAATGGGAAACAACACGTGTTACACGCGTTATAACGCACGGTATTAACACGCAGTAATAAAGCACGGGGATTAACACGCAGTAATAACGAACGGGACTAACACGCGGTAATAACGCACGGTATTACACGCAGTAATAACCCACGGGACTAACGGCACGCGGTAATAACACACGGTATTAACACGCGGGCTGTGACGAAAAATTAAAGTGAACCTTCCAAAATAATCTATGAAGTGACTCACTCACCAAATGAGGAAGTAGTTCCTGTTCTGGTCAGAAACAAAGTGTCATCTGGACTTGCGCTGTTTTGCGGGGCCTGCGAGAGGAAAGACAACAAACAAACAAACAAACAAACGAACAAACGGAGACACGGGTGAACAAGAGAGGAGAATATGCATGATTGTGCACTAAAGTGCAAAGAACTTGGTTTGTGTAGTTTCACTCTAAAGTGGGCCTACATTAAGATTAAATTCAAACAACAATCAACGCACTGTAAGCCCACCACGCACACGCGCGCAATTTCCACGCAGATCACGTGCTCACCTTGAGTCTGGAGCTTGGGGAGGCGGGCTGGGCGTACGGAGTGGACTGGTACGGTTCAGAATGTACGGACTCGATCCATTCTTCTCCGTCAACTCCGTCAACTGCGTCTTGCGAGTCTTTGGCGGCAAACAGCCCGTGAAGAAATTCATCAAAGCTCACTTTCCCGTCGCCATCTTCATCTAGCTCTTCAAAGAGAAGACTTAATTCCTGCGACACAAGTGAAGTCGAAGTTAGAAACGTCACATCAATATGTAGTTCAGTTTCTTCCCACAGAACACAGGCAATACAAATACAGAAGAAGTGAGAGGCTGCTCTAACAACCTCTGAGTTGGAATGAGTTTCTTTTGAAAAATTAGCGTGTTTCTATTCACGACGCAAGGCATAAAAGCGAACAAAAGCACAAAATAAACTGCATGTGAACCAGACGTAAGTAGAAGCAATTCCATATTGGAAGCTATGCTTTTATCCCCAGACTACTCATTGATAATGCGTGTCGTACTGCGCTTGCGTCGTTTGTGTGAATCCGCTTTTAAAGCGGAGCTCTTGTCAGGCGGCTCAGTTACGTCACAGTACCTGTTCGTTCATGGAGTCCATACCAATGTGGTCACACACGACCGACAACTCGTGCAAGTCCAGGTGACCCGTGGCGCCTACATTAACTTCATTCCAGATGGCGCGCAACTGCTGCTCTTCACTTGGAGATTCAATACCTGAAACACGAGTAACAAGAGAGGCGGTGAGCAACTTTGCTCTGATGAAGGGTTAACGCGGCTCAAAACGTCAGCCGGCACAGAATGGCCTGCAACATCAACCTTCAGACTGGTTCACAAGGTAAAACAAGCGCAAGCGCAAGAGAAAAGGAAACATGTCCATTCTCTTGCGCTTGCTTTACAACTTCACCGTGTGAATCAGTCGCTTGCGGTTGTGTTTGCTTCACTCGTGTGAACCAGCCTTAACGTGGAAACATTCTACATTTTATCGCCAGTTCGACGCAGAACAAAACCAGCTCTCACAGGGACTACCATTCTATTGCCAACTACTTCACTAAACTGCTGTGAAAACTAATTAACTGTACTCCGCCTCCCTCCTTAAACCTTAACCTAACCCCTAACACTAAGAAATCGTCCCACAATACGACTGGCTAACCCCTAACACCAACAAATCATCCCACAATACGACCAGCTGACCCTTAACACTAACAATTCGTCCCACAATACGACCAGCTGACCCTTAACACCAACAAATCGTCCCACAATACGACCAGCTGACCCTTAACACCAACAAATCGTCCCACAATACGACCAGCTGACCCTTAACACCAACAAATCGTCCCACAATACGACTGGCTAACCCCTAACACTAACAATTCGTCCCACAATACGACCAGCTGACCCTTAACACCAACAAATCGTCCCACAATACGACCAGCTAACCCCAAACTGACCGTTTTCTCGTGAGACCGGTCTTGGTGATGGGCTGATCTGTCCGCTGGCCTCAAGAACTTCGTCATCAGGCAGGACTTGCGAGTCGTCACGTGACCTAAGGAGTTTGGAGTTATGTCTACGTATACTGTTCCTCAGGCTGCTCTTTCTGCTGGAGATTCTTCGTCTTGTCTTGTTCCTCTCCTGCAACAAACATGTTGCTCAAATTTCTGATAGTAACAAACATGCTTGGACTAATTCCCAGACTTTGTTTGGGAGAGCGAATTACTAGTATCTGTTGATCTCCTTGCTTCTCTGACTTGCTCTGTTGTTCAGGATGAACAAAAGTTATTTTTGTCTAGCTCGTGCAAATAGGAAACTTAAGCAAATTAAGACGGTGACGGTAACGCGAGGAACCAGTACAAATTGTCTTCAACTTTGCCTACTCTTAGAGGTTGCTCAATTTGTTCCATTTTCGCCGAGGTTTTATTGCGTTCACCGTCTCTTCAACGTCTCTTGAACTAAGAAGAACGACTGCCTTAATTTCTTAAAATGTCGTCCATGGCCCTTACTACCTCGTTAAAAGGAAACATTTACAGTCGCACGCGACGACCCCAGCATTGTTTCGCCAAGGTTACTATCGTCATTACGTCACACTCACCCCTCGTTCAGGGGGCCCTCTGACCGCTGACCGCCTGGCTTCTGGGCTTGGCGACACATTGCTGTCGCTCAATTGGCTGACAGGTCGACTCTCCACCAGGCTCTCCTCGTCCGCGGAGTACAGATCTTCAGATGCGGAGATGTCCGGTCGACTGCGTCGACCATAACGCTTCTCGTTTACAACAAGTTTGGGGGGTTCTGAGAACAAAATATATATACATATTTAGCACGATAATATTATAACCCAATGATTCAGATCACACAGATGCCTAACTATGTTCCACTCTTCTCAGCCGTGCTAATTGGGGAGACTTGAAATGCAGAAACGAAATATCATAAACTGAACACAAATTTGTTAAGAATCCCAACTGGTCGGAGGCTAACCAGTTGCCTATTTACATAGTGTGGCCGAGGATTTGAACTCAGGGCTACCGTGTTGCAAATTCAAAGAAGTGGTTATTGTACCTGTATTTTCAGAAGTGACATCTTCGTCCTCACTGGAGGACAGCGCATCAATTGCCTGACTTAGGACAGCCACAAATCCTTCCTTGAAGTCATCAAATGTGACCTGAGGGAATGCGAAGTAAACATTGTCATATGGTAACATACTGAAGAGGCTATCAACTAAGAGATCATGATTGACAGTTTCACAAGCGTAGAACATAATATACATCATTCCATAAATGTACATGTACATAAAGATTCATGTATACAAAGAGCAGATGAGAAGGCTGTATTTTTACAGCATCAGGACACATTTACTGCTTTCACAACATGCTCAGCACATTCTCAAAAAAACTAAATAATGGCAAGAAATATCCACTTTTACTAGCTGAATCTTATACAGCTAAAAGTCATAAACAAGGGATGATTTTTAAGCAAGATAGAACCAACATTCTGAGAGGAAATTATACCTGAAGACTAACATGACTGGAAAATTACAATGTTTAATATAAACACAACTCAACAGAAATCTATTCTCTCTAATGTTTACCAAATTGAGGCCATAAAATAGCTAAAAACTCACAAAAGGAAAACTCAGTCTATAACTTAACTCTATAACATTGAGCTCTTGAGAAAACAACAAGTCTTTTCTGAGCAAATGTGGAAAGCGCAGCCTTGGTGACCAAACGGTTGCTGGAACTATTAGCAAACTACTTTGAATGTGCATTCACTGAATTTCATTAAACTCACATTTAAAGTGTCTGTGTTTTGCACTCTTAACATGATACTGGCTTCAGTTTTTTTTACATATTCTTGATCCATTACAATAACCTCTTGCAATAACTAATGTGTATGCAATGATAATGTAATAATATTAATGAATTCAAGTTGTAGTATGTAAATCATGCACCTGGAATTAGACACAAAGAAAAAAGGAAACAAATTTTGTAAACAAAATTTGGTGATTGTTCCACTTCACCTGTTGTCTCTAATCTACATATCTCCTTCATAAAACAATCTCCAATAAATCTTAAGCAGGTAGATTAATCAATCATCTGAACCATTTTGAGAGAAAATAACTGAGGGAATTCAGCGGCAGAACGTCACATACTCCCTCAACCATAGCTCTGAGAGATAAAATTATTTTTGTGGAACATTATACAACACTGTCGATTTTACATATCAAAAAACGTTTCTCAAAAACAACAGAAATATTATAAACTGGGACATACTCGACAGTTGGGTATATATGCTATATGTATCTGGTACAATTAACTGAGTCCGAGTGAATAGGGAAAAAAGAAACTAAACATGGGCAAACAGACTTTATACATGTTGAAACATTCAGTCACTTCTCCTTTACAATTCCATGCAGTTAAATAACTGCATGCTCGGATGAATGGGAATTGATCATCTATACTGGCATTTCACATCACAAACTGATAGCCAATATCATTATATGAGGTGAAAAAGTACCAATAATGTATTCTAGCACCTCGTGTATTCTCTTGTATATGTTCAGTCTTTGACTAATCAAATGGAAAATATTTAACTGCATTGTTTTACGGTATTAGTAATTTAGTCCAAAAATAAATTCCTTGAGTCAAGAACAGAATAGCTCTCAAAACTCATGAAGCAGAAAAACCATTGGTGAAAACCCAGTGAATATTAAGCAAAGCATTACAAACAATTTCACAGTTTGAGACTACTCACATCAAGTTCTATCCCATTTAGAGAGATTTTCTTTCTACTGTAGTCATATACAATTTCTCTCATATCCAATGCTGGCATTCACTCGTACAAATATGGAACCAAGCTTCTATGCCATGGAAATCTGCTGTTACCGAATCTTAAGTCAAACTAAAACAAAATCACAAAGCCATAAAAAAGAGTTACCAACAAGTCTTTGATGACATCAGTTAACATCAAGTCATGTAATATTTAGTGGTGTTCCACCCTGTGGCATATTTGCACATTCAATTTTACAACCATTAGGGCCCAAGTCAGGCAGCAACAAAGTTAACAATATTCAACCTAGTAAAGTGTTAGTCTTCTGTAATATCATTTGGGTCTAAAGCTGCTAATAGCTTACAGGAATCATCATTTTGCAAATATATGTACATTTAAGACTTATTGTAGGCTGCTGGTGGTTTTTGCAGGAATAAATTCAACCACCTGGTGGTCTTGCAGGCTGCTGTCAGTTGTGTCTGTTGCTTGCAGCTGTTAAATGAACTATAAACTTTGTTGGCAAACAGCTGGAAATGTCTTATTTTGTTTGATAAGGTACAGATATTTCTCAAAGAAACTTGGTACTTATTAAACTTCTGGCTAGAACATGATATGGGAACAAATGGAACATCGGTCAAGCTGACGAGTCTGCGTTACCCTCCGATGAACCGAAAAACACAATAAGTTCACACATGAATGATCCAAAAACAGGGAGTTAGTGTGAAACAAGTAGCGTTTTAGGTCCTATTATTTCATCCACTGACTGTATACACCCTTGATCTGAATGATGAGCCATGTACTGTCTATACTAATGATGAAGCATCAAAAGAGATCTTATGAAAAAGCACTCTGGATTTCTGTAACCCAGACAGTGTCTGAGATGATAGGCTGAGGCAAAAATGTTAAAAGCAGACAACTGACCACAAAACAGTTCAGAAATAAGGACCTTTAAATAGTGAATCCTGATTTAGGTCTACAGCATATAGAGGATATTACACAGCGGTGCGAAGATATGAATTTTATTTCGAGTGGTAAAAACAATATTTTACGAACGAGCGCTTCGCGAGCGAGTAAAATATTGTTTTTACCATGAGAAAATAAAATCCATATCTTCAAGCCGCCATGTAATTTTCTTTTTATTATATTAGACACGAGTGTTTTACGAGAAATCACACAAACAACCGTGCAAAAGCGAGAAATGGTGCCAACGATTTCCTCACTAGTGAGGATATGGAAAATACGCCACTCGGGTCCCGGATGTAGTTTCACATGGATTTTACACACGGTATATTTTCCAGTAAAACACTCGTGTCTATATAATAAACTGTGATATGAATTCTCTCAGCCATAATTAAATAAGAAATGTTTATAAGTGTAATAGCACTAAACAGCCACATAATATAATGATTCAGTGGCCATACAGATAAAAAACTTGCCATGATAACCTATATTGTCAGTAACTCAATATTGTCTCACACAGGAAGTGGCCCCCAGGAACATTTAACCCAATCCAGTATGAATATTGCACTGGTATTTCTCTTCACAGTATTTCCTAGATCTTTCAGCATCAACAGAATATATAAATACCCTCAGCTAAAACCTGATTGAATTATCAATATTCTCCCTATAAATCGTACAATCTTCTTGAATGGTTGCAATAAGCTAAGGAGTAAGTAAGAGATACTTCAAAATAAACTACAAGTTATGCTAAAGGTATAAAATGATGGATCTTTTAGATGTCTTGAAACTTTGTGTTATCCTAATGATTATAATATTGAAAGAAAAAGTCCCATATTGTACTGCCGTGAATTCTTATTATCACAATTAGGGAAGAGACAATATCTAACACTCTTGTTCAGTAGAACAAAGATATATATGAAAAGATACGGAAATAGGCGGAAATAGGCTTGTTCACTGTTTTGGTTTAATACTAACTAAACACCCATATCACACAAAGAATTCGCAGACGTTTACAAATGACATGTTAGATGAATTCTTTGCTATAACAGATAAAGATGCCTCAATTGTAATTTCACTAATCAATGTGCCTCGCATTAAACAAGGGACTCTGAACTGGGAATAAGTTGTTTCGGGGTTGTTTCAGTTTCTACGAGCATGATTTGAATATGTTGCATGTGTTGGTGCACAATAAAGTATGCATGCATGTGAAACCTGGAGTGTCAAACACCGGAAATATTTCGAGGATTCCGACGGCTTTGGAACCTCTATTGCAGCAATGTTTCCAACTCCAGATCTCACATTGATCGTAACACAACTACAGGCTGTAGTTTAATGGTTAGTTGGATAACAAAGAGGTCGCCACTGAATAATCGACCCGCATGTATGCACACACGGCTTCGCGTGTGATTATTTTATGATCAACTTACCTGACCGTCAGACTCTTCACTTCCTAACAACTGCCGTAAGAGATGAGGAACTTGATCATCAAGCTGAAGTTTCTTGCACAAATCAATCAGCTCTTCCCTGTCCAAAAAACCTTTGATTTCGCGGTCACAGCTTTCGAAAACTTCGTGGAGTTGTGCCACGTAAACGTCTTGTTCTTCTTCGTCCATTTTGTGCCGCTTTTGTAGCCTTCAGTCCCTCATTAGCCAAGCCCAAGGATCCATGTTTGCGGTAACAAACTGATAAAAGTTTAATTTCTGTATATTTGCTTCTTACGCCACTAGCTCAAACACAAGAATTGCCGGTGTTTTGAACAGCAATTCGCCAAGTTTGTGTGTCAACTGTCGAACGATTTCGGCGCCATGTTTACATCAACGGATCTCAGAACTCCTCCGTTATCTTCAGCATACAAACAATATATTGACTCCTTCAATACTCAAAGGAAACTCAAAGTTGTTGTCGAGGTACTCAATCTCGGCGGGGAAAATATAAGTGGAAATGTATCCGTGGTAACAACGCAAGTCTTGAATAAAAGTCTTGGGTGGCAGTCCGAGGAAACGAGGAACGCATAACACGAGGAACTGACCATAGAGAGGACTAGGATACGGCAAATATCTTGCAAGTCATTCGAAATCTTTCAGCCCGCTTCTCCAACAACTTATCAACAACTCATCTTTCGTAAGGAATCAACAGTTGCCAAAAATAGTTTTGGGCTTCGACCACGTGAACAGAAAGGAATTTTGCACTTGATTGGTTTATGAACAAAGGCTATTCTTTTTTCACTGGCTCTTAGCCAATCAGACTTCGTTCTGACTACTTGTACTGATTTAATTTGTTTGAGCGTCACTCTGGCTAAATTACAGGGATAAACTACAAAGAGATCTCGGTAATTCAAGTTCTAAATTTTGAGACTGAATTTGATTTTTGAAGAAATAAAAGTGAAAAATAAAAAGAGCTTTTTCAGGGTTGGAACGCGAGCGGGTTCTGGGCGAGTACACACGGCCAACTCCAATATGAGAAATATGTCCATAATGCAAGATAAATAATCTAATTACCTGGGGTTAAAAAGACTCTTAATCCAACAGAACATCAAGCAAATTTTACATAGCTTGACTTACTACAAATGGCAGCATGGATTTGTGGAAGATGCCAAGATTTTATAGAATACAATACAATACAATACAATACAATACAATACTTTATTTACGGCACGTTACACTTAGGAGCTTCAATGAAACTCGTTCAAACGTGAACGTGAACTGAAAATAAAATCTAAAACTTATACTTGCCCGAACCCTACCTCTCACTTAAAATAAATTAAACAGTATTTAGTATCTATGTTTTAATAATAATTAAAGTTAGGACAACCTAATTAGCCATGTATATTATTGTTAAAAATATAACACATTATAAAAACTTTACCTAGTAAATGTAAACCGTCATATAATGTTAAGAAGTATTGAAGGAGAAACCTAGACGGCTTATATCAGCAGACTACCTTTAGCCGCATATAGTACAGCTACATGCAACCCCTGCTTCAAGGTCAACATTGATCAAAGCGCTCCGGAAAGTCTTGACGTTCGGGGATTCCCTCGCAGTTGCTGGTAAATTATTCCAAAGTCTACTAGTTAAATAAGTAAGAGACTTGTGTTTCCATTCTAAGTTGAAACGTGGCTGAGCTAATTTTGATCCCGTACCCCTTAAGTTGTAACGTGTTGTTTTGGATTTGAAAAAGTCACTAATGTATTGAGGTCCTTGTTCTTTGATACAGAATAATTCTGAACGACAAACGACTGGCTAGATGCAGCATCGCCCAGAATTGAGCGACACATCGGGGAACTTTTCGGGCCGCCGGCGCTAAATTTGAAAGGTAATGAGCCAAAGCGCGCCTCAAACAATAAGAAAAATGGCCGAAAAACGCCGAGGAGGCCTTTCGTTCTGCTCGTTTGCAGAAAAAATATAATTCGCAGCAGTCACATGACTTTTATAAAAGAGAACTCAATAAATAATTTCGTATCACTCTCATTTTTTCTGCGTTCAAGTAAGCATTATCGAATTGGCCTTGAAATTTTGCTATTTCATCGACTTGTTTATATGAAAAATAAATTTTGATGCAGTTTGAGAGGAAATATATCTTGAAAGACTCGCCCGATTTCCAAGTAATCACCTGGAAATGTTAGTCTGACGTTTCAAGAGGCTTCTTGTTAATTTTCTTTAGATTGCAGCGGTAAGAAGTATTATCGAAATCCATGTTTCTGAAAATGTATCCAGACCATTCTGAGTTCCACTCCTTTAGAACTCCCTCGAGAGTACGGTCGACCGATTTTAAATTACGCGCGGGCATGTTAATTAATTTCTCTGAGCTCCGCCTCCAAAAACAATAGCACGCTTTCTGCGCAATTAGCATTGAAGTTGGGTGCCTGTCTAACAAAAGATGCGTACAAACACTCTTTTGGCCGGTATTTTTGCCTAAATTTTGAGACTCTGAATTTTTTGAAGAAATAAAAGTGAAAAATAAAAAGAACTTTTTCAGGGTTGGAACGCGAGCGGGTTCTGGGCGAGTACAGGGCCCGGTTTCTCGAAAGCCGATTAAGCTAATCCAGGATTAACGAAATTCTTTCTCTCGACCTCTCTGCCAATATTCTCAGGATTTTGTTCGAAGATGGAATAAAAAGCTTTTACGTTTTCAGGCTTATAAATGACAAGAAAGTTTAGACCTAATCCAGGATTAGCCTAATCGTGCTTTGAAAAACTGGGCCCAGACGGCCAACTCCAACACGAGAAATATGTCCACAATGCAAGATAAATAATCTGATTACCTGGGCTTAAAAAGACTCTCAATCCAACAGAACATCAAGCAAAGTTTATGATTTAGAGCAAAGGGTACATAGCTTGACTAACTACAAATAACAGCTTGGATTTATGGAACATGCCTAGATTTTATAGAATAATTCTGAACGACAAACGACTGGCTAGATGCAGGCCCGTTCCTGCACCATAACCATATTTTATAATATGCTTCTACAAACGACAAATTCAATTACATTTACCAAAATATTTGATCAAAATACCTCTATCAAATAATTCACTTAGAATGTATAGGGAACTGCTCGAAATATCGCTAGTGTTGAAAAGGAGCAATAACACAAGGAAGATGCCTTACAAGTTTTAAACTCAGAAAAGCCTGTAGCTTTAGCTTTTGAAGCCGAGATGAGCGGCCCTTTATAGTTATCCTGGTAACGTTCAAACTGCACCGGAAAAATTCAGCTTCGGTACGGATTATGGGCGTCCTCCCAGAAAAAGTGTTCAGCAAACAAACTCTGCCACTTCCCCCCATTCTTGAGCTTCCTGTCTTTAGAGCCTAAAGGCTGGACTCCACAAGTACAGCGCAAGCATAAGCACAAGATCATGCGCAAGCGCAGATGCGCTCAATACCAGCGCGCAAGTCTGGAAACGAGTGTAAATCACTGACATAGCCGACGAAGTATTTGTGCTTGTGCTTGCGCCGATCTTCGTAACAACATGTGAAGAGAATTCAGGTATTAATCGTTACGTATTTTAAGACAATTACAAAGTGTCTGACAAATCCCCGTATTCCTATGCAGACGGAATTAATTAGAATCTCTATATATGTGTTTTTCTTTTTTTTTCTTGAACTTTAACAAATAATCATATCCCTATAAAGAGGAACGCGCGCGAAGTGCGCGTGTTTTAGTAGTACAACCGCTGGTCTCCAGGAGTTGTGCGGACACTTGTACAGACGTCTGTTATGATCGCGCTTCCTTGATCTTGGTCACTACCCACTGCAGACGAAAAAACGAGACCACCAGTTTGCAAAAAACAATCAAAGTAGCTTCAACACATCACACATCTTACCACACGTAAAAAACGATAACGCACGCGTGTTCGTTAATGTGCGTTGCAAAGCGCGCGCGTTTGTCCTCGAAAGCGCACATGTCGCGCGCTTTTAACACAACACATTTACGAAAACAGAGTACCTCAAAACTCAACGCTACATCACACTCACAAGAATGATCAACTTCAATTTTCTCCTTCAGTTTCTTATCAGAGATATATCATACAGTAGGGAGAACTTGGCTTTTGATACCTTGCTCAGATGATAGCTGATTAAACTATCAATTCTCACTACATCACTCATAGAATTTCTTCTTTAAAGGTTGGGAGAATCTCCATTTGATTCGGTATTTTGCTGATATTTTGCGCGATAGCTCTTTATCTTGAAAGACGTGAACACGACAAACGACTTACCGCGGCGGCCTCGGCACTAGGTGTCAAAATGGACTTCGCTTGGGATTGCTTAAAAATCGTTTTGCCTTTGTCCTGAAAATTGACAAAAAAAAAGGGGGGGGGGGGAGAGATCAGTGAAACAAATAAATCATAAACTAACAACGATATCGAATTAGGTAGAAATGTGACGAATAAATTAATATCAAAAAACAATACATCTTTGTACCGGCACTTTTAGCACAAGTTTGCGCCCGTCAGTGCTTGGGTCAGCGGCCAGGTCCTGAAAAGCGCATGACCAGTCAGATTCCCATCCGTCAAAAATCTCCGATATTCCCGCCACGATGATGTGCCTGCAGGAAACATAACGAAGAGGGAACACACAACGGTCGAGCAACTCAAAGAAACTGGGGGGAGGGGAATATATGACGAAAGACGGCAGTGACAAGAGTCAAAAAGAAGAGGGGAGGGGACCGTCGAGATAAGATCCTCGGGAGAAGAGCCTGGAGCCTAGCAAGAAAAATAATGCAGCAGTAAAGACAGGAAAGTGTTAAAGACAGGGAAATTGGAGATAAAACGAAGGAATTACAGGCGACAGGAGGGGAATAGGCAGCTTGGAGGATGAAGAGCAACTTGGAGCTGGCTGACGTTCTTACTTGTTTGTGATTATCAAGGATTTCTTAGTGTTTAAATCGCAGTGAGTAAAGTATTTGTCTTCTTCAAGTAAACTCTTGGATTTCTTTATCTCCTGTAAAACAAAACCAAACAAATGAACACAAGACTCGGCTAAGAAACCGCAACTCTCTGGCACGCCAACAGGCAAAAGTAAAGAGGATCATGTACTTTCATTTGCCTGACAAACCTAAAATCAACTGCCACTCTAACAGGCAACACAATGAATCCATCTTTTTCTCCAATATTTGGCTCTGTCCAGAAACCTGTTTGTGTGGTTCCCGACTGAATGTCTGCGTCACTCGGGTTTGTATGAAATTGATGATGACGCAGTCCACTTGTGCTTTGCACATGAATAATATGGTATACCTGAAGAATTGCATTTCCTTTAGCCTCGCGCGAGTTGTACGGCCTGATGACCTGAATAAAGAAAATCAGACAGCAAGAATCAGCCCACAGTTCAGGATCCAACCCGCGAAACGATCACTCAGTTTACCTTGTCCGCGTAGAACACACGAGGAGGTCTGACTCGCTTGGCTTGGCTGCCGGTTTCAGCAGAACTAATGACAGAGAACAACAATAAAACATAAGGGGCAAGTCCTATCCATCTGACGCTATAATGACGATAAAGGAAATACAGTAGAACCCCTTATCTCGAACAGAATCCGATTTCCCTCGGAAATGAAATTGGTAGAAAATTTGGATCCCCTAACATTTCGAACCATTTCTCGCTCGACATAGCAGGGTTCTACTGTACACCATATGACGAACGAATGTGAGCGTTTCTTTGAGTTTTTCAGGCATTAACGTAGACCCCGTAGAAACTATTAAGTCAGTCAGTCAGTCACTCAATCAGCCAACCACCGCACCCTTTGATTCCTTCCAGTGTGCTGCTTGCGAAATCAACAATTCCTCCAGCGGGGCGCGCAACCACTCCGACTACGCCCTTGCCCAAGCCCTTGAAGAACCCGGCCGCGCCTTGGCTCTTGGCACCTGAAAAATAAAGAACGGAAGTGATGTCAGCTCATAAACTGGTCAGTGACACGTGGCCGGAAGTGAATGTCAGCAGATAAATTCGCTTGTGACACGTGACGACCTCACCTTCCACTGGCTTGGTAACTATTCCCGTCAGGCCTCCGACCAAGCCCTGTCACAAACAACACACAAGCTCATGAGATCCTGGCCTGGCGTATGCAAAATCTGCTTCACTACTGAAGGAAATTGAAAGATTCTTCCTTCAAAGCAGTTCTGCCGCGTGACGTCACTAGAATCTCTGGCAGTGCAATTCATATAACACCTTAATTTTGACACTGAAACCCACTCAGCTACAATCCTAAACATTCTACTGAGCGGTGATCAAGAAAAATGGCCCTTGTTTTGATTCCTGACCTCAACAACCAAATCTCACTTCGGAGTGGTCAGGAGAACTCGTGCCGCTTTGAGTTTAAAATTGGCTGGGTTAATTCGCGCTGTTTACAAATATCTGCTCACGAAAGTGAAGCAGGCAAGAATTACCGACAGAACTAAAGGTTTTACAAGAGACTTGGCACCTCCACGAGTCCTTTTCCTCCACGCGTCAGCCCCTCCTTGACGTTTACTGGTTTCTTGCCCATCGTCTGTCTCCGCTCTTTTTTGTACTTCTCATCCATCGTCAGCGCCGCGATCCCTTTGCCCAGCGTGCCTGTGATACGGGACACAGCACCCGCAGCGCCACCTGGGATTGAAGTCAACAAGAAAGGTCACGTCAACGAACCGTTCACCAGTCTGTCTCTTCTGTACCAGTCTCCCCGGCCTATTGCGTCCGTATTACGCGTCCTTGTCTCTAAATTTTTGCCTAAAACTGTTTTTCTCTGCCCGCTTCTCATCTGTAGTCTTTAGTTTGTTGCGGGAAAATATCTTTACATACTTGTAATTTCTTGACGTCTTGTCACACTAACTCAACTTCACTTCATTTGCAACGCCAGTTCATTGGTCAACTCACCCACTGTATGTCCAAGCAAACTCCTCGCGCCAATTCCCAGGCCCTCAACAAATTCACCTGGACCCTGGATGAGACCCTGTCACCAAACAGAGAAACCAGTAGGCATGCAAACAAACAAACAAATAGAGACCAGCGGACATACAAACAGACAGACAAGCAGGCAGACAGACAAACAAATAAACAGAGATTAATAGGCATACAAAGAGTAAAGTCGTCGCGTCAAAAACACAGCAGACATGCGCAGCGCAAAAGTGCAAAATGCTGCATTAGCCAGCGGTCTTTACTGTGTTACCTGGTAAGGCTCGTAGAACAGGTCACGTGCTCCCTCCGTCAGGTCGGTTAACAGAGCAAATGGGTTGCCCAACACGTCCAGACCCAGGACCAACACGTACATCTGCTTCAGGGCCTGGTGCCGAGAGATATAACATGCATAAACGCGGGAACAGCAGCAAGGGCGTGGTCACTTCCACGTGTGAATATAACCAAACATGGATGTCTGCAAACATGTGCATAGTTTGCGGAATGAACGTCACGCACGGAAGTGTAAATGAAGAGTAAAGTAAGAAAGGTCACAAAAAGATCAGACGGACGGGCGGAAGGACAATTAAAAGACATTCACTCGCCCACTGAACGACTGTATGACTGACTGTATACCAGACCAAATGAATGAATGAAGGAACAGACAGACGGATAAATGGATGGATGGATGAAACTGAACTTGGTTACCGACCTGACTAGCGTAGTGCTTGGTCGCCACGGCCGTGAGCTGCTGCTGAGTGTAAACTTTATCTTTGACTTCAAAATATGCCAACCTGAAAACACAGCCACGTGTTACAGCCAGACCATAATAAGATGCGAGTGAACAAGCTCGCACTCACTTGAATTCCACGTCTTGGATTTCAGTAACAGCCACGCCCACGCTCTGCAGCAGCAAGTTCATGAAACTGCTGCCGATTTGCATAGTAGACTTGTCGTCCTTAGCAGGGCCACCCAACTGAGAGAAACTCAAGTGAACCTGCAAAGACATGACACTCAGGTGAGAGAAACTCAAGTGAACCTGCAAAGACATGACACTCAGGTGAGAGAAACTCAAGTGAACCTGCAAAGACATGACACTCAGCTGAGAGAAACTCAAGTGAGCCTGCAAAGACATGACAGTCAGCTTGCTCATCATAAGAGCTATACGAAAAAATATGGGAACCATATTAGAACAACTGGACTCGAGATAGTGGGCAGGCTCTTTTCAGTTTAAAACTACACAAAATTTCACGAAGAACAAATCAAACGGAACTATACTTGAATTTGCGGACAACTTTCAGCGCTCTCTTCAAGAACATAACTTACTTTCAGTGGTGACAGATGGAGCTCGTCGATGTAATTTCTCTTGTCGCTGAGAGCGGCCTGAAACAAATGCAAGATACACAGCGTAAGTCTAAAACAAAACGCACTGTAACCAGGCAAGTCCACAAACCTGAACCGCATGAGCGTCTCCCAGTTTATCAAAGACTCGCTTCTTATCAGCGGCGTATTGGCTTGCCTGCGAACACAACACAGTGACAAAATCACACAAATTATGCGCCAGTTTATAAGCGCGTGCAAGGCACGTAATTGTGTGCGTGCGTGTGCGTGTGCGTGTGCGTGAGCGTGCGTGTGTGTGTAAGCGCGCAAGTGCGTATGAGTGGATGTTAGGCATGATTCAAACTGGATTTTGTACCTCCTGGCTTCTGTCTATGGTGTCAGTTGAGTACAGTCCCATCAAGGCCGTCAGAAAGCCCATGTCAACCCGGGTGTCCATCTCTTGAATCAAAACCTTCAAGTACCTAACAAGATAAACAACTAAAATTATCCAAATCCTTGAAATAGCAGCCGCAAAAGAAGCACCACCACAAAACAAAAACGCAAAACACGCGACCTTCCTTTGTCCGTAGCTGAAGCTCATCCATCTGTAAAAGCTGGTCTAACTTATTTGCCTTCTTCTCGATCAACAAAACAAACTAAAACATGGTATACTCACTTGATCTCATTTACGTGTGAGTGCTGCTCTTGTTTGGTACACAGACTCAGCTCAATGAATGGTTTTGGTGCTGAACAAACACAATTAACAATTTCCATTAGAAACAACAGGCAAGAAAACGTATCCACACAACCAAACAAATAAACGCTTTAACATCATGGTACATTACGAGACTGGGACACGACTTTAACAAGATGGTACATTACCATTTTCAGCGGCAAGAGATCTTGGAGGCGGCACAGGATGGAAAACTGTCTGGAACATCGAGCCGGGTAACTGACTATCGACCTGCAAACGAAATGAATTGGAGACGAGCGCTTCCTTCAGCGAAATGCGAAAACTGAGCTATAGCTTTGTCTGTTTGAAAAGAAAAATATGAAGCCAGTCAGTCACAAGTCATGTGATCGTATAAACCAGGCCCAATAGTGCAGCCCTGGGTCTGTCGCTGTTTGTCAATGTTCACGTTCTCACCTGGATCGAGTTGATCTTGGCGGAGAGCATCTGGTAGCCGGACGCGGAGTACTCGAGGTAAATTCCTGGTGTGAAGGTTCTTCTCATGGAGTGACGCACAGGATGAGAAATCTCCATCAGCTGAAAGTCCACCTACAGATGCAACAAATAGTAAACAAATCAACAAAACAAGAAACAGTAAACAAATCAACAGCACAACAAACGAATCAACAAAACAGCAAACAGAAAATAAATAAACAAAAAACAGTAAACAAATCAACAAAACAACCCAAGCAAGACGCACAAAGGGGGGAGGACGACGGAAGGTTACAGGGCTCGAGATACTTTCGTCTGCTTCACGAGCCGTGGGCTTGCAAAGAACACAAATGCGGTATCGGTGCAATGGATAGATTTGGACCAACATTAGGTTACGTCAGATATGCTTAGGTGTCAGTCTCACCTCCAGGTCCCCCACTTTCTGTTTCCACTGCGGTTCTCCGCCGAGAGCCTGGGCCTGCTTTATTCGTTTCCAGGCCGCCTCCAGCTCTTCACACTGTCTGAGTTTCAACGCCTTCCAGCGGCCTTTCTTCTTCACTTCTTCCCAGATGATCTCGCTCCTGACAAAACAAAACAAGAAACTCTCAAGGTACTTAGCAACATAAAGGATGAATCTCTTGAAAACAAAATTTGATGTGGGCACAACGAACGTTATGACAAGCGCTCTGACTGTCAGAGCGAAACATGCTCATTTCAAGTGTTGATATAATTAATACATTGTCTTACTACATAAAACTACACTCCTAAACAACTACAGTCAGCAAGGAGAGCTATCATTTGAGAAAGGTAAAGTGGCAGATCTCAGGACACTGCCGGAAGTTTTAGGGAAATCTGTTTTTCCGCTAAATCTGTATTTCCAGGAAGAGTCTGTTTTGCTTACGGTTGAATTCCGATGTACGCCACTTCCGTGCTGTTCTCGTCATTCACCAGCGACAAACCGACGCCGTGCAGCGATAAACGGATCTGCTGCGAGACACGCTCAGTTTGTTCCTGAAAGAGCAACAGATAAACAAACAAATAAACAAACAGATGAACAAACAGATGTCCTGGTAGCGCAGTTGGCAGGACACTGCTTCTCGCCGGCACCGACCGCTATG
Organism: Plumapathes pennacea; assembly: GCA_964036295.1. Classification (NCBI taxonomy): domain Eukaryota; kingdom Metazoa; phylum Cnidaria; class Anthozoa; order Antipatharia; family Myriopathidae; genus Plumapathes; species Plumapathes pennacea. The sequence continues at coordinate 15,147,248 of OZ038472.1, forward strand.
TTCCCAGTAAGGTAAGGTAATGTAACTTTATTTATACAGGGTAGCCCATCCAAGAAACGAAGCTGGTATCCAGAGGGGCCCTGTGGGCCCAGTTCAATCCCCCCCCCCCCCCCCCCCACGTAGCAAATCAGCGTGGAAAAAGAAAAATGTCAATGGTATACCTGAAAAATAGCTGTCGTAGCTAATGGTATCACCACCTTAAACATAGTATTTACATTTTTTTTAGATAAAAAGACTATTTGTCAGCAGGTTAACTTCTGCTGCGTACTGTCCCAGAGATTTCACAACATGAGCCCAGCTACAGTGTCGACGTATCCCGACTCACCATGTGCGCCCTGTACGCGATGATGGAGTCGTCCGTAATCAGCAGAACGCGCTGTAAACCATCAAGAAACGTCGCCCAGTGGAACGTCTTGCCATCAACTTCAAACGAGCCGTACTGTGTCTGAAAGGCAAAAACGTTCCGTCAACAGCTTCAACCGGCGAGCTGTGGGCTTTTGCAGAGAACCAAGCCGTGCAGAAAAATGCAGCGGCAAGAAAATGTACAGTGCGAACTTTAAAGTTATATGACTGTGATGATGGGGATGGGTGATGGTGATGGTGATGGTGATGATGAATTGATGATGGTGGTAGTGATTGTGATTGTGGTGGTGATAGTGATGGTGATGGTGATAATGATTGTGATGATGATGATGGTGATGGTGATGGTGATGGTGATGATGATGGTGATGATGATGATGGTGATGGTGATGATGATGATGATGATGATGATGATGATGATGATGATGATGATGATGATGATGATGATGATGATGATGATGATGATGATGATGATGATGATGATGATGATGATGATGATGATGATAATGATGATGATGATAATGAATGTGATGATGATGATGATGATGATGATGATGATGATGATGATGATGATGATGATGATGATGATGATGATGATGATGATGATGATGATGATGATGATGATGATGATGATGATGATGATGATGATGATGATGATGATGATGATGATGATAATGATGATGATGATAATGAATGTGATGATGGTGATGATGATGATGGTGGTGATGGTGATGGTAATAGGGATGATGACGATGATGATAATGATTGTGTATGTGATTGTGTTGGTGGTGGTGGCGATGATGGCAACAACACCGGCAACATTTCTTCTAGCTTGGTATTTACTTTAGTTAACTCGGTTGTCCTCTTGTTTTCCTCGCCATCAGCAAACCACACGAAGTCCTTTTTGGCCGTGGGCTGGTCCCAGGTGTACAGAACACACTGCCCACTATGGACAACGTGAAACCACGTGTCATCACTGAAACAAATGACAAGAAAAAAATATTTCAACGATGTCACCATTGTTAAATTAATAACTGCATGTACAAAGGCAGATCAAACACAAACAGAGACCGAAAGGATTCCATGTTCCATGTTGTGTTCCGTCGTGTTCCAGTCGTGTCCCAGTCTGTTCTGTTCTTTTCTCTCTCTCTCTTTTCACTACGGCACTAGGCGCCGGTGGAGCGGAGAAAAGCGCATCAGCCCAGTTTACCTGCCCTGCTTGTAGCGGATCTTTAGTTCGGTACAATTCTCTATCCTAACGGTCGCTGCTCCGCTGAAGTAAGGCACGAAGGCCAGGATTGCGGCTGACTCCTTGGTTAACATGTCAACGCACACTGCTCCCACCTGCAGAACGATAAAACTGGGTCAAACATACATAAGGCTGGTTTATGTTACCAAGGTAATACACAACAAAAGCGTCCCCACCCCCCCCCCCCTCCCCCGTCTCGACACCCACCTTATCCTTCATCTTAAGCATGACAGTGACGTCAGGCTCAAAGTCGAATCGAGGAGACACTTCATGATTGTCTTCTACCATGAGGCTCATGTTCTTTAGATCACCCGACGAAGGCCAAAAAGGCGCAGTTTCTCCCGGGTTCACAGTGACCCAGGAGGCCTGGGGTGCATCAACGGACTCGCACAGCGAGATCGAACACTATAGGGAAAGAAAGACAGTAATATTTAAATACTGCACTTTATAAGGACGTAAGGCCCAAAACAGAAATGTGTTGCCAAATACACTGTAAAAGTGCGACGGACCGAGGGATCCGGGGGTTCTTACCTCCATGTGATTACTGAGCAAGTAGAATGGAGTGAACTCGACGATTTTAGTCAGACCAAAATATGACATGGTGTTCTGCATTCCAACCTACAGAACAAAACGAACAGAACAAAAACATCGACGTAAAGTACGAAATAGCACTGTAAATAAACAAGGCGATGAAGTGTGGGACCCTGTAAAAAAAAACATGCGTTGTCCGTGTCCACGTGTCGAGTAAAATTACGAATTAGATCGATTCAAACTGGACATTAAACTCAACTCCGTGAAAAAAAAAAAAAAAAAAAAAAAAAAAAAAACATTGTCTGACGTTTGAAGCGATATACATCTTCGTCTGCAAATATAACAAGGATTCTCTTAATCTATTAATTTCTTTTCGGGTCTGTGTGGTCTGAATTCTACAGACACTTTATGAGGAGTTCGTCCAACTTTAATTATACGCCCAGCAAAGCAGCCGCTGACCGTGACTTACTTCGTACACTCTGTCGCCCTTTCTCACTTTCAAGGAGCCGCCGCTGCCCACCGCGTCCAGCGAGAACTTGTCTGACCAGTTAGAACCGGTTACACGAACTTTGGTCTGAAATGAGATGAGCGGATTCAACAAAACAAAATTTCACGGCACGGGGACGAGTGTCACGCTGCGGAAATGAGTCTCGCGCTACGAGGATGCGTGTCACGCTGAAATGAGTGTCACGCTAAGGGGATGCGTGTCACGCTGAAATGAGTGTCACGTTGCAGGGATGAGTGTCACGCTGTGGAAATGAGTGTCAAGCTACGGGGATGAGTGTCACGCTGCGGAAATGAGTCTCACACTACGGGGATGCGTGTCACGCTGAAATGAGTGTCACGCTGCAGGGATGAGTGTCACGCTGTGGGGATGAGTGTCACGCTGCGGAAATGAGTGTCACGCTGTCGTGATGAGCGCTCTTATGAGGCGTATCCGAGACAGTTGCAGTCCGGGGTGGGGTTCATATAATGTCTTGCATTCAATCTGATGATGAAACAAATTGACGCACCGACTTCTTTCCACGGAAAGCGAACATCACCACATCGTCAAAGGAAGGAGGATGCTCAAGCACTTTATCATCATCCACCTGACGAGAAAAAAGAAACGAACTGAAAACTCGGACTGCAACAGAAAGCCGTGAACACGTGAACTAAGACTAATTACAACTATCGCTACTGTTACCACCTTAACTAAACTGTTAGCGATAATATTGCCACTAGCTCTACAGACACTGCACTGCTTGAGCTAAGAAGACTGAGTGGAGTCCAAGTCGGTCTGAAATCATACGAGTGATCACAAAATTGGACGACCGCTTCTATGATTGGCTAAGCTAACTGTCCAATTGCAAATGTCCGATTAATGATTAGTCGGGTGGTTTATGCACCAATTACATTCGAGGACATTGCAATATTTATTTAACATTCCTACTGTTACCACAACCCCCACTATCGCCGCTGTACAGTATGTTTGCTGTTACATCGTTTGTTATTGATACTGGTCACGTGGTTTCTGCTCGTGTACCTTGTACTCCAGCAACATGTCCGTTTTGTTCACCATCCAGTAGGGGCAGTAGAGCGTCACGTTTAATGTTCCTTCAAACGCAGCCAAAACTCCCAGTTCCTTGAAGCACAAGAAAAGAAGCACAACCTCACGTGAGCCCGCTGTCTGGTAAATCTTACAAATGTCGTTATTTCACAGCAAATAAGAAAGGAGTATGTGTTAAATACTGACCAAAGCATTGCCCTTTTGCTCTGCTCGAGTTGGGTACAGTGTGAATGTAGTCATCTCGTCCATTGTAGTGCGCAACTCTATGTCTCCTCTCCAGTCGTTTTCTTGATACCCATCAAGCTAACAACAAACAAACAAACAAACAAAGAAAATATACAAATAAATAAACAAACAAACAAGACAAATAAACAAAAGAAATAAACAAACGGAATAACGACAGCAAAACAATGTTTCCAATTTTGAAGCCGGGGTTTCCATCAGACGATTATGTTTAACGTTAAAGTTGAATTTCTTGACGTTAAGAGACCTGTCCCAGTAAGCTAAAGTGCGCAATACCTGCAGATGTACTGTGACCTTGTTGGACACGTCTGCAGAAAATAGTGGCCATGCATTGCCTCCCTTCAGTTCAGTAAACGGCAGACCCTGAAAGAGATCAACAAACCACGTCTTCACTACAGTGTTGTTTTAAATCGTCAAAGTCGCTAATGTTTGTGCCGCATTTGCTGTCGAGCTGTGGCTTCTCTACAGTCTCATATGTCGTAGTTGATTATACTGCGATATAGTCAGATGTTAATCAGTGTTACAGCTGCCGTCGGTTCTTATCACTGAGTTTGTCTGTAGCTGTTTTTTAGGTTACTTGTGTTATTCGGGTGTTATTGTCAGGTTACTTGTGTTGTTCGGGTGTTATTGTCAAGTTACTTGTGTTGTTCGGATGTTATTGTCTGATTACTTGTGTTGTTCGGGTGTTATTGTTAGGTTATTTGTGTTGCTCGGGTGTTATTGTTAGGTTATTTGTGTTGTTCGGATGTTATTGTTAGGTTATTTGTGTTGTTCGGGTGTTATTGTTAGATACCGCTGTTCCTTACCTCAGTGGTGTAGTGCAGATCATAAGGCAAGTAATTGTGCAACATGACCGACGGATACAGGTGCAGTAAGTATGTTGGCATCTCCCGCTCCATTCCGTGTCTGACCGTGTACACCGCCTTCTCACAATAAACCTGTAATATCGAAAATAACAATACGTATTGACCGGCAACATCACCAAGAATGCTATTAAGTCGAAGCTCTCGTAAGCGCTCAAACAATACAGGCTGGTCGCTTATTCATCATGCAATCAATTTGGGATTTTATAAATAATGAATACAATAAATTACGAGTCATAACAACGATAAAGACCTGGTCTGAGAATTAACTGATAGCTTGAGGCAGCGTGGCCGAGTGGTTAGGCCGCCGGACTTGAAATCCGGAGGTCCCAGGTTCAAGTCCCGCTCTGAGCACTAACGGAATTTGTAACAAGGTAGCCCCGCGTTCAAATCCTCGGCCACGTTATGTAAATAGCCAACTGGTTAGCCTTCGACCAGTTGGGATTTTTAACAGATTTACGTTGAGTTTGAAACACGGCCCCACCAGCTCTGCTGAATTACTTACCGTGTATAAATAAAGACACTTTACTTTACTTTTTTTTTACTTTGACGTGATCTTAGTCGGTAAAATGATCAGTCGTGAGCGGGTGTTTGCGTGACCGTGATTCTGCGTGACCGGATGTTTTCTCACCTCTATGTAAAAGGGTGGCCCTCCCCCTTGTGGCGCGGGGCAGGTAAACTGGGAGTGGCCAGCGGAGGCTAGGTTGTTCCACATAACAGGGACAGAGGTCTCTCCATAGCTGCGCAATAAAACAGCACGTCATGTCATAATTAGACGTCACGTTTCAACAAGCACATCACGTCACAATCAGACGTCACGTTTCAACAAGCACGTCATAACCAGACGTCACGTCACAACAAGCACGTCATGTCAAAACCAGACATCACGTCACGACAAGTACGTCACGTTACAACCAGCATAAGCGTCTTAAGTTCTTCAAGTTTTGCCTCGGCTGCACTTGTGGCTTAATGATTGGAGAGTTGCACCATTCACGGTCCTGTTACACTTACCATGCAACATCACAACGTATATTTACGATAGAAATACCGATCACGGGAACTCCTCGCTCGACATCTAGTCTTTTCTGTACTCACCCAAAGCCCGCGGGTTTGAGGAACAGCCCCGCCTTAAACGCCAGCACTAGAGGCACATTATACAAGTCGTCCGGCTGAATTGTAGTCACACGAGAGAACTGCTCCTTTTTACACAACAGGTCCAGCGGAATGGGGAAGTGGTTTTTCAGCTGATGAATAAATCAAAGACAAAACCTCGCGCTGATTCCTAGCTCAGTATGCATAACACACAAGCTCCTACAACAAAAACAAAAACAAAAGCAACACCACAACGGTCTTGTCACCTGCAGAGGAGACCTGACGGTCACGACTTTCTGTCCTTCAGTCGACTCCACTTGAATCACAACCGCCATATGAGCACCGCCCAGAAGCTGAAGAAAGAAAAATAAACTGACTTGGTTAATATAAGTTTGCACAACACACAACATCAGCAACAACTACACTGACAATATAACAAGAGAAGCACATCAAACAAAGCAAACAAATACAACAATGACCAAAACATCACTAAAAAAAGAACAAAATCAAGAACAAGTAACTACAGTTAAAACAAGGACAGAACATAAAAAAGTGAAAAAGAAAGTATAAGAGTGGAACATTATAAAACCACGGAATCACGAAAAATAAAAAAGAACCAAAAGAGGAACAAATCCCAACACTAAATAGCACAGGCAAATCCCATCCTCTGCTCCATAAAGCTCTCTCCCTTTCAATGATTCAGAGCTTTTAATTTCTGGTAAACCACTATCCACGCAGAAAACAATTGTGAAACAAGTCCCAATACAATCACAAAGCATTCTGCGGTTTCGGAAAACTACTTACGACCCAGCGAGATTACCTTTTCAGTATTTTAGTTACAAAACTCGCGCAAACTTTAGATAAAAATTTAAATTCGTGTCAAACCCGGTATCGCTTTCAGTGTCAACCGGACATCACAATTCAGTACAAGAGAAGTTTGGATGGACTCGTGCTAAGGTTTAAAGGTTCAGTTGTTCACAGCGCGATTACATGTACTCCTGGATAAGGTTTAAACTTAGTCATGATGCCTGCATGATTTTTAAGCAAAAAGATCAATTGGTGCAATTGGATTTTAAGGTCAATTTATCACGCCGTCTTTTAGTAATTTGTGAATAATTTTCACTTTATAAATGAAAACCATTTTTGGCGATCTTTGAGAAATACAACAATGCGTTAGAGAGTTCAGTTAAAGTGGGGTTAAAGTTGGAGAAAGTAAACATCGTTTAATCTGATAAGGTTGAATCAGTTGAAATTAAGCGGAGCAGAAGAGTTTACACAGTTACTTGCCAATCACCTCGCATGGCCCCTGGAATGTTACCAATACCATTGCATTTATCGTGGCGAATTCTGGCAAAACTATGACGTTCTCTGTCTGAAAATGAAATGCCACACTGAGCGCTTTAATCAAGTCACGCAGGACACACACGCACGCGAAAAACTTGCACAGTTGCGCGTGTATCCTCCACGCACGCGCATAGAGTGTGTATACGAGAAAAAACTGGCTGAGGATCTCAGTGATCGATGCGAGCACACCAACCTGCTTCGGGATGATATTCTGGAAGACAGTTCGCGCTTGCTTGACGGAAATCATTTTGACTTCGTGGTAGCCATCAACCTGCAAACACAGCGAAGGAAAATGAGAACAGAACTAAACATACGCACGGTGCTCTGAAGTTGTCAAAATGTACTTTCTCCCAACAGCACTTGTACCTTACCTCTGTAATACGTTAGGAGAAGTGAGCTCTTGATTTTTTCAGAGAATCTATCTAAGGCACACAAACCAACCCACGTATCCAAGAGCTGCAGGATAAGGTCCCTTAATCACCTGAACATTGATGAGCTACAGAATAAGGTCCCTAACCCACCTGCACAGTGATGCTGGGTCCTCCACCTGCCGAGTCTCGCGTGTATTTGCTGCTTCTGTGGTCATACTCGCTTGTCATTCGCAGCATCACTGAAGCTCCGGGAGCCAGCGACACCACACCATTGCTATCTGCACTTGACGGCCTCTGGAAATAATGCGAGAATAGTCGGATGTATGTCAGAGGTAGCCTGCGTGCCTGGAAGACTCAGCCGATGTCATAACAAAAGCAGTCAAAACAAGTTTGGAATAAGCAAAAGCGCGACTACCGACCTGAAAGTCGCTTGACAGACGAATATTCATCTTCATACCAAGCTGAGGAAGAGAACAGGATTACACGTGAAGCGCGGGATATGTATAACAATTTTAGACACAGATAAATGACAAGAAACTCGCGCGAGTATGCTGTCTAAATCGCACGTGTTACTCGCGCGAATATGCTGTCTGACTCGCGTGTTACCTCGTTGCAAATGTCATATGAAGGGACGTCTTCCAGTGTCAACACGCCAGTTCCTTCTAGTGATACAGCCTGACCAAACGCCTGGAAGGAAAACGAAACTAAATCACAACCATCGCTCGGACACGGTCAAAACTTACAATGTCGCCTCTGTATACAGTGGAATGAAAACAACAGCAGACGTCTGATAGTGCAAGAGACGTCACCAACCATGATAACAAGAAGTACCAAAACGAGGTTGTGACCGGAACTGTGAGGGTATCACCCTTCCCCCCCTTAGTTTTGGTTTGTTGGGGTGATCATGTGGTGATCAGGCGGTGATCGGGCGGTGATTAGGAGGAGAGAGGAGAGACAACGCGAGAAGTGTTTCATCTACTACTGATTCTTGATTAAAGACTGAATCAGAAGCTGTGATTTTGAGCGCTGAAAGAATGTCTTGGGTGGTGTTTCGGTTCTTTGTCAGAGCAAACCTGGGATGTGACTTAATCATATTGGGAACAAGACATTTCGTAAGTTTGTACGGACAGCCATGCAAACCTGTGTACTGCACTGGACAACATACATACCCCGGCGAGCTTGTTGAACACATTGAGTGCAGTCTTCGTGACGGTCAGCTGTAGCACGTCTTTGGAGCCGACCTCCAGCGTCATGGCCGGTTCTGAGCTCGGCTCCGCATCACCGTTATCGCCCGCAGTCTCTGCTGATCCGTTGTCGCTTCCCATGGAGCACTTGTACATGAAAGAATAGGAGCATCAACAACAGAAAAAGCTGCGACTGCTCAAGACATGCGAAAAACTTGCATACTTTTCACATTACGAATAAACCAGATTTGTGCAGCTGGACTAAACTTCATCACTAAACGCTATATCTCCGCTTCTTTCTTATTATCCATCTTCTTGTTTCTTCTTGTCATAAGTCACGTGGTGTACCGAGGCACGCGCGCGCGCCCTGTTTTCCCGCCAAAACGTCAACACAACAATCATACAACGAAAGGTAAACACTCAAAGAAGAATGAATCTCTGTTTCTTGAATACCACCTTTGTTTACCTTTACAGTCAGTTCCCACGGTCTGTACCCCTTGTTCTTTTCCTCCACGGGTTCCAGCAGCGGCTCCCACTCGGACACGTTTTCGTTGAAATATGTCGCAGAAACATCCATGTCCGCATGCGCGCTCAACTAAAGGAAACACAGCTGGTCAGGTGCACTGCGGCTTCAGTTAGTAGGTCGCGTGCGATGTAACCTGTCCTGTAACTAGCGCGGTTACAAAGCAGGAAAAGGAAGAAAGTTGACAAGATATTTAAATCAAGCTACATCCGAACAACAGCTGCACCTTAGTGGACCAGTCTTTGACGTCCGCTTTGATTTGTCCGTCCAGAGCCAACAGAGGTACGACTTGTCCTCCAGAAAGACCTTCAATCTTGATGTCGAAACTCTCCATCTGGAAAAACATCTAAAAAAGAAAACAAAGATCGTGCGCCAAGAAATTATATCACCAACACAGAGCATGTTGATGCGCAGCGGAGCTTGCTAGTGGAGCTCACAAGCTCCCCTCATAACCACACTATTAACGAGTCGAAAATCCATAAAATTCAAAAACAACTTGAAAATCGCTCGGTGAGGGACTGGGGACCAAGTATGTTTCCTGACCTGTTCCCCTCTTTCACTTCCGTTGCCTTTTAGGACTTCCGCTTCCGCGGGAACTGGTTGCTCTGTGGATGAAACCCACACAAGTGGAAGAAGACTGGAGTAAAACAAGATACCCAGACAACACTGATTATAATGAACTTTCTCATCTTACGACTGAGCAGGGATATGAAGTACTGTAGGGAGAATTTAGCAGCAGATCCAACAGTAAATTCTCCTCATTTCACCCACAACTTTTCTTATAAATAGAAGGGAGAAATAAGAGCTTACCGCCCAGCTGAACTTCCTTCTGCAGCAGCCTCAGGTGATACAAGTTGGTCCAGGTATTGTCGCCGCCATCAAGCGACACGCTGTAACGCGGCTCGGAGGGAACCTGCAGGACCACTTCCGCCACAGTTCCCGTGTGGTACCCAGGCTTCTTCTTCAGCCTCGATATCACTCTGGCGCCAACCTGGACGGCACTCGCCTTTGGGGGCAAGTCAGGAAGAACTCGCCGTGTAGCGTCCTTCAAGTCGTAGTTGATTCTGCTGCCGTCGTACAACTCCACGTGCAGCTTCCTTCCTCGGTGCGCGATAAAGCCCTTCTCGTAGCGCGTACCAGATATGTGCGCCCACACCACAGTCCCGACGTCTAAAACGCCCGCCCGCACTGTTGTGGGACAGCGGGTAAACATGAGAGGGTTGCTACTACGGTAGCCTGCGTAGTAATCGTTTCCGCAGGTTTCCGAGGGCATACGAAGACTTTTTCGATTCTTGACCGCGCGAAACCTTTTTGCGCTCGCCCCAGTTTTCGAGCGGTCAAAAGTCATAAAAGTTTCCGTATGCGCTTAGAGCAATGGCTGAGTGAGTGACAGTGATTAATTGCGTGAATGATGACCTTGGTTAGATCGAGCAGACCAAACAACAGACAAATGACTGAGTACCTTCTTTTCTCCTTGTGCGGAGGACCCGTATGGTGTCTACAGAAAACATCCACGCATCGTTATCGTCATCAAATCGCACACGGTAGATGCGGCTTCCAGCATCACCAGCTGCAATCTCCACAATATGACCCGTGCACCAAAAGATACGCATCATGTCGTACGTGGCGAGTACAGGCATCCCCACGTACAATTCCTTGTCGTTTGGTGTTTTGTCGAGTACAATCCCCGCAGTGTCAGCCATGTCAATCCTGACGGAGTCTCCACCACTGTACGGTCGAATCACCAGCTTCCCTACCATCTTACTCGACACGTAACCCTTGAGGTAAGTTTGATCTTTACGCCTGGCAAACACGATGCTGGAGACATCTATGTGTCCCTCGGGAACTGCGAAGTACAAGAACACAAACGCCAGAACAAGAAAGAGAAAAAGAGTGAGAAAAACAAATAATGAAATTAATAAAAACATAGTTTTTATCCAGAACAGTTAAAGCTCCCGTCAGCGGACACACTTGGAAAGCAGAAAGTGTCCGTAATTGGAACTGTCCGCTTACGAGAATGTGTAAATTTTGGGGTTTGACTGAGCTAGAGCTTAAACGGTGGTCGTAGAGGGTACGTAAGCAGAGCTGTCCGCTTACGAGTGTCTGCCCAGAGACCTTTTACTATATCGAGTTTAGTTTCAACTGAGCCCGCTGTGCATACCTCCCGGTCTGGTCAGCATCATGACACGGACATCCTTAACTGGGTTCCAGTGCTCTGAGTCGTGCGCATAACGAACCAAGCAAGACAGTTGACCATCCTTCTCCTCTGATCGAATCAACGTCCCTTCAACAAACAAACTTCCCCCGGGTTCTTTGGCGATGACTTTTACGCCGGGTTTCAGTTCGCTCGCAACCGGTATTCGGTCCACCAGAATCGCAGTGGGGTCATTCGAGTCCACAAAAGACGGCATGGGGAAGAAGTCCGGCTTCACAAACAGCATGGTGTCCATCATTTGCATGATCAGTGCTGGCTCGTATTTCATTTCCTTACTTTTTCTGATGTACACACGTCGACCGGGGACAAGTTTGTCTTCCGCGACTAAGAAAAAAGAAGCGGAGAACCAAGATGTTAACGAGACCGAGATCGTTTGCTTTACAAATTCTCACAACCATCTAAGAGAAACTATGCTAGTGATGTAATGAGAATTGATACTTCAGCCAACTTTTATCTGAGCAATATATAATTTCTCCATACTAAGTAATATATCTTGGAAAATAGAAAATAGATGAACTGAAATCGATCACTTCCAAACGGCCCACTTCTGACAAGCATTGTACAAGTCACCCGAAGGGAGAAGGCGCCAACCTACAAGCAATTATTTTGTGTTTACCTGGAGCCAAGTACCAACGGTCTTTTGTTTCGATAGGTTTCTCATTCCACAAGCTGCGGCCATCCTCTTCACACTGGTTTTCATCCTCGTCTCCCTGACGACGCGAACATTAATTTCATCTTCAATTTCAATTGCACATGCACAAATACACCAACACGCGACATATTACACAAACACGCACGAACATATAAACGAACACGCGCGCACATATTCACGAACATGTGCGCAAATATACACGAACACGCGTGCACAACTACGCCAACACGCGCGAACGTATACACAACACGCGCGCACATATTCACCAACACGAGTGCACATCTTCACGAACACGCGCGCATATATACAAACAAATGTGCAGGCCCCACGAAAATACGCGACTAAATCAAAACACGCGCGAGAATACCGGCGCGGAAACAGCACACACGAGGTTGGCTGACCCACACTTGGCTGGTGAAATATATTCATTGTGTACAGAACTGAAGAACACACAATTGTGTTGCTAACCTTGGAGGGCGCCATGCTCATGAGACAAGCTGTGACAGTTCTGATGGTGGGAGGCGACAAGTGTAGATGGGCGGGGCTCGTTTTTATACCCACGTGCATGTTCCCGCCTTCAGGAGCCGGGCTGGCCAGCGACAGCTGCGCCAATTGAAGGACCTGTGTTACAAAACACAACACACAAAATCATCAAACGTCTACATGTTCAGATCCTGTGTTACAAAACACAACACACAAAATCATCAAACGTCTACATGTTCAGATCCTGTGTTACAAAACACAACCAACAAAATCATCAAACGTCTACATGTACAGATCCTGTGTTACAAAACACAAACCACAAAATCATCAAACGTCTACATGTTCAGATCCTGTGTTACAAAACACAACCAACAAAATCATCAAACGTCTACATGTTCAGATCCTGTGTTACAAAACACAACCCACAAAATCATCAAACGTCTACATGTTCAGATCCTGTGTTACAAAACACAACCAACAAAATCATCAAACGTCTACATGTACAGATCCTGTGTTACAAAACACAACCCACAAAATCATCAAACGTCTACATGTTCAGATCCTGTGTTACAAAACACAACCCACAAAATCATCAAACGTCTGCATGTTCAGATCCTGTGTTACAAAACACAACCACAAAATCATCAAACGTCTACATGTTCAGATCCTGTGTTACAAAACACAACCCACAAAATCATCAAACGTCTGCATGTTCAGATCCTGTGTTACAAAACACAACCTACAAAATCATCAAACGTCTACATGTACAGATCCTGTGTTACAAAACACAACCCACAAAATCATCAAACGTCTACATGTACAGATCCTGTGTTACAAAACACAACCCACAAAATCATCAAACGTCTACATGTTCAGATCCTGTGTTACAAAACACAACCAACAAAATCATCAAACGTCTACATGTACAGATCCTGTGTTACAAAACACAACCACAAAATCATCAAACGTCTACATGTACAGATCCTGTGTTACAAAACACAACCCACAAAATCATCAAACGTCTGCATGTTCAGATCCTGTGTTACAAAACACAACCAACAAAATCATCAAACGTCTGCATGTACAGATGACTGTGTTACAAAACACAACCCACAGAATCATCAAACGTCTACATGTACAGATCCTGTGTTACAAAACACAACCCACAAAATCATCAAACGTCTACATGTACAGATGACTGTGTTACAAAACACAACCCACAAAATCATCAAACGTCTGCATGTACAGATGACTGTGTTACAAAACACAACCCACAAAATCATCAAACGTCTACATGTACAGATGACTGTGTTACAAAACACAACCCACAAAATCATCAAACGTCTACATGTACAGATGACTGTGTTACAAAACACAACCCACAAAATCATCAAACGTCTGCATGTACAGATGACTGTGTTACAAAACACAACCCACAAAATCATCAAACGTCTACATGTACAGATGACTGTGTTACAAAACACAACCAACAAAATCATCAAACGTCTACATGTACAGATGACTGTGTTACAAAACACAACCAACAAAATCATCAAACGTCTACATGTACAGATGACTGTGTTACAAAACACAACCCACAAAATCATCAAACGTCTACATGTACAGATGACTGTGTTACAAAACACAACCCACAAAATCATCAAACGTCTACATGTACAGATGACTGTGTTACAAAACACAACCCACAAAATCATCAAACGTCTGCATGTACAGATCCTGTGTTACAAAACACAACCCACAAAATCATCAAACGTCTACATGTACAGATGAGTGTGCAGTAGAACCTCACTATCTCGAACTCTCAAGGGAAGCGAGAAATAGTTCGAGACAGCGGGGTTCTACTACGGGCAATTTCTACCAAGTTCATTTCCAAGGAAAATCGAAGTCTGTTCGAGATAGCGGGGAGTTCGAGATAACCGAGTTTGATACAGCGAGTTTCTACTGTAGTTTCTTAACCCGTTTAGTTATCAAATCGAAGATCCAAACGTCAACAACTAGTTAACCCTTTCACTCCCAAGTGTGATCAACTTCAAATTTCTCAATTTAATTTCTCACCGAAGAGACATCACACGGTATGGAGAACTTGGTGTTCGATACCTCGCGTAAGTGACAGCTGACTGAACTATCAATTCTCACTACATCACTCATACAATTTCTTCTAAAAGGGTTGGGAGAATCTACATTTGAAGTTTGAGAGTGAAGGGCTAATTAACAATTATTCGCCGAAGTGGAGGTGAATAGCGGTGGATATTTGCCGAGCCGTTTCGGCGAGGTAAATATCCACCGCTATTCACCGACACTGAGGCGAATAATTGTTTTAGTATATACCACACAAGTTTAATAGCCAACTCCCAAATAGCTATTTTATTTCCGACAAAAGTGGGCAAAAATTGGGTTCGCGCGCCATTTTTTTTACCGGAAGCCGCCGGGAAGTGAATAGTACTTGATATTCCGAGATTGAGGAGCCAATCAGAGCGCGCGAAAAGCACTATTCACTTGCGTGGTATATACTAAACAAAGTTATTCTCGAACAATTCCAAGAAATGCCGTGTCTTCATTTGAGTGACATTCCGACTGCACATCAAATATTTCTCGTTCTTTCTTTTTCTTTACCTTGGACTTCGTCGACTCCCGCCTTTCTTTGTCGAACGCTGCAGAAATGACGCTTAACTTTGTCACACAACCAGATATGCTCATTTGGCTATTCCTCTGTATAAACTCCAGCTCCAAGCCATTCTGCGAAAAAGAAAAATGGCTGCACCGTCAACAGAAGATATCGACGTGTAAAGAAGAGCCCAGGACCCGGTTGAAATTCTTCCTGACGACCTCTCTGCCGATAAAATGCAGGGTTTTGTTCAAATATGGATTTAAAAGCTTGTTTTAGCTAAAAACGTATCAAGGAAATCGTTGCAGGACAAAACCTTCACATTTTCAGGCTTATAAATGACAAGAAAGTTTACACTTAATCCACGATTTGCCTAATCGTGCTTTGAAAAACCGGGCCCAGGGCTCCACTCAATCAGAAAACAGAACAGAAAAGTTGCTGCTTTATAGACTTCTGCTTTAGTCTCTAATCAGAGTTTAACTGTTTGACAACTGACTTAGATGAAAGCCGATTAAACCATTAATTCTCACTACGTCACTGGCACGATTTCTCCAAAGATTAGGAGAATTAACATCTAAAAGGGATGAGCATGTCTTTACCTTCAAAAAGAGAGCGTTGGTGTTCTTATCCTTAGCGTCAGCAAGCAACACAATTTCCGGGTCCTTGACCGACAATTGAAATCTCAGTTCTGATGGCTCCTGATCAGTGGGTCCCAGGCTCTTCGCCTGAACAGCTGACGCGTCGACCTGGGCTGCACTGGAGGATGACGGTGCTGATGGAGTGTCTGTACTCAAAGCGGAAGTGAACACGTTGGACAACACGAGTAAGAACTCCAGATTCACCACCACATGCACGTTAGAGACGTTCATCTCAACTGTTGAGTGAAGAAAAGACAAAAGTTAGAAGATCTGACTCCCTTGTTTGTTGAACCAATCTTTGTATTTCACATCAAACGGCCAGCTGGCTTACTTTTCTTATCCTGAGTAATCGACTGAATATAGTTCATCGTGATCATCTTCGGGGCGTCTGCAGAGTCCGCAGGGGCACCGGTCACAAGACAATCAATCATCCTGAAACAACAAGTTTGACGCGCATTGGCATGAGTCCGCGGACGGTCATAATTTAAGGCCTGGTTACATATGTTTAAGTCTCACCTTGTCACACCAGCCTCACTTTCAGGCCTCTTGTCATCCAATAAACAAGTTTCCAGGATTACAATGGCGGTGAGTGATGAGTCGGACTTCATCCTTCCCGATGCTGAAACACCAACCAATGAGAACTCGCCAAGGCAACTACCACGATCAGTGCTGACAACGCCATTCTGTGAAAGATTGAAATCGCAATCTAAGTTAATGACCGGCCTCGTGAAAGACGGAGCAAAATAGATAGACCTGTAGTCCTGTTTTCACTAGAAATATGTCTGTTGAAACAAACTTTGTCCTTTTTTCTTCGGATGTGAAAAGTCGTTTATTAGGTATTGCATCGGCCGACCTCTTCAAAAAAGTGACTTTTGAAAACAACCCTTCATCACAAACCTGAGGCTTCCAGAACACCGCAGCAGTAACTTGCTCAATATCGAAACAAAACTTGAACGTGTCCCAGGCAGTGCCTCCTGGAGTTGTCACTTCCCGTGTTGTTGCTTTCTCTTCTGAAGCATCTGGATTTATCCCTGCAGCAAAGGAAGCACAGCAAGACTTGAAATACCACGCCGAGGTAACATTTTATGTAAGATAATAGGATCAGTAGGATCAAAATGGACGTCTACCTACCATCCAAGCTCTGCAGCTCCCCAAAATACGCGTCTTCAATAATCTGCTTGAGCTCCTCTTCAGACGTTACTGGCGCTGCCAAAGAGAAAACGGTACACAGTGAAATCGCTCCCAGCCAAACCACAAAACAGAATAAAATGGAATGTAAAATTCCCCAGTATTTAACGTAAACCCGCCGTTTGGCACTATAGTTGAAATATCTTGTTCGACTTAATAGTAATGATTATTAGCTGCTTCATAACTCCTTTGACAGTGAGAACTGATCAGTTTATTGTTGCTTGTCTGGCTAATTGGCTTGATGAGTACACACCAGGCTCAGTAACCGCGCCTTCAGTCAAGTTTTGAAACAGTACGGCCATGATGGTCTGAAGATCTTCTTGTCCAACGCCAATCTGAATAAAAAAAAAAAGAACCAGTAAAGCAAAGGAGTGGTAAACTTTGCTATACGACTTATCTCACAGATTAACTTTCTTATCGGTGCTATTTGAAAGTTTAACACAAACACTTGCATTTTTTCCCGGAAATCAGGGAACTCAGGACAGTGGCAAATCTGTCCTCCCCATTCCCCAGCCGTTGGATAGATAACAGAAAGATTGCTGACCTGGACAGCGTGTAGCCTGCCGACCACGTCAATATCAGGCAGCTTGCGGTACCAGGGCGAGAGGTTCCGGGCAACGTACACGCTGAGCTTGAAGGGCTCCAGAATATTACAGACAGTGTTAACATCCTCACCGCCTTTTACAGTTCCACTAGAAAGTAATCAAACCAAGGTTATTACCCAAGACATTCACACATTTCTAAAGCCCTGGCCAAACGAGGTGCAAGTCAACGCAAGTCGATGCAAGTTTTCAAACTTGCGCGGACTTGCATTTTGTTTGGCCACCAACTTGCACGGACTTGCATCGACTTGCAGTGACTTGCATGGAATTTGAACATGTTCAAATTTTCATGCAAGTCGACGCAAGTTTTTCACCTAAAACAGCGAAGAGCGCGTTAGCAAAGCCAAGTCTAAATAAAAAAAATCAAAAGTAAAAGCCTCCTCATTAAGTTCCAGCTCAAGAGAGACTTTTTACTCGGTTTCTGACTCAAGACCGTCTAAAAAAGAAAACAAAACTTTTACAAAACTTGCATGGGCTTGCATCGACTTGCATCTCGTTTGGCCAGGACACTGACTTGTGATGCCTTGCTCAGATGAAAGTTGATCAAACCATAGATTCTTACTACATCACCCACACATTTTCTTCTTAAAGGTTGAGAGAATCTGTGTACATATCGGTTGCCTTACCGCGCGAGTTGCACTGAAGTAAGCTCCACAGTCATGTTGTCGACGATCACCACGTCGCTACCATTAAAGTCGGTTCCCGCTGACACAAGATTGAACGAGTTGGAAACAGTCAACAGACCGAGGTTAGCCACCAAAGCATGCTCGGACGTCGAGCTCACGGGGACAATGATAAGCGGAGCCTGGAGCGACACTGAGAGCCTTACTCTGGAGCTCTGAGACTGATAACTTTGAATCTGAACCGAAAAAGGAAAAACAAAATGGCGCGGACAGTTATTGGGCACATCACGATACGAAAACCAAAACCGAATTAATTACTCCGCCAATCACAGATGCTGTAAAAAAAACATCAGAAGCCTGGGTAATTTGCGTTTGGTTTTTGCTTTGAAGAATAAACCACATCAGCAGTGTAAGAAAACGGCATGCTTGCATGAGAATATCGTAACCAAGCTTTACTTTTGCTCCTGATTGGGTGAGAATGCTGCCAAACTTGTTTAAACCAAGTCGAAAGCGTTGCAAACAAAAACCAAAGCACTCATACGATTACTGCGCTATGGATAATCTTTTGCATTTGTAATTGCTACTCACAGTGGCCGTTGCTGACTCGGCCGCACTCTTGCTCGCATACTCAATAGCTTCCTTCGCTTTTTGAAATTTGTTCAAGAATGCCTGCAAGTTATAAACGTGAAGAGTTGATGAGTTAGTACGTGATCACAGTAAGTTCTTGAAAATTCATAGGAGTAAAGATAGACTTTTCTCTCACCAAAAGGTCCATCACAAATCTGTTGAGGAAGACAGCCCTGATGCAACCTATGCGCATCTTGAAGTTAATGTCAGCTGCCTCCATGTCTCTCGAGTTACTGCCTGATGTGGCGTCATTAAACATGACAATCTGTACCAAAGAAAGAAGCAAAGCATAAAAACGTCGTAACGCTAAATGGTAGAACGCGACAAGACACAACACAGTGCACGATACGTCCCGACACGACAAAATAGCACGACACATTACGAGGGGGAATAACACGACACGATACAGCACGATGTTACCACACAATACGACTCGATACAATACAGCACGACACAACACGACATGATACAGCACGAACATGATACGACGTGTCATGACACGATACAGCACGATACGTTACGACACGACACGACACGACAAAGCACGGCACATCACGACACGAGAAACTACTGACCTCAACACTAAACACCTCCTGATTAACAATGGATACAATTTTGGGATACAAAGCTCCTGGTGTAGAATCCAGAACTGCCAAATCTTTCATGCTGAAATCAGAAAAACAAGGCTTATTACCGTTCTGCTCCAAAGAATGAAATGCGAGTACGGTAGAATGCAAGTTATAACTAATATGGCGATAAAGAGACACCTGCTATTCCAGATACCACAGTAGATAAACATTCATGGTACCAATAAGAGTTTGCTGTTTGTAAATAAATGAGCTGAATTGACTTGAAAACAAGAAATAGTAAACTACATCATAAGTTTGATGCGAAATTACAGAAACTCTCTCTATATATACACATATGCCATGCTACTCATTTCACCAGCTTTATTCACTACAAACCTGGCAGATATGATGGTCCGGTCGTTCATGACAGCCACCTGAGCAGCCAGCCCTACAACAAAAACAAACGCACTTTACCATACGGCAAAAGAACAACTCGCGCTAAAAAAAACCTCTTTTTTCCAGGAATTGTTTTCCCAGAACAACTATAGTACCATCCAACTGCTTAATAAGTGACAAATCCACTGCAACCTCTTCCTTTTACGAACACGAATAACAAGTTTCCAAAAAAGTAAAAAAACAAACAAACAAAAACAAACAAACAAGAACAAAAAAACAAGAGACACGCAAGTACCTCCAACAACGACTTGTGTCAAGTCACCATCGACGGAGGAAACAAGAAGAAAAATTCCACCGAGCTTGGCTTTAATTTCAATTTGCACAGACTCCACTTGCTGTTTTTTGCTTTTTTTGGCGATAGTTCCAGGACTGTGTTTACTATCGGCACTGGCACCAGGCAATGCCTCGGTCAGCTGTCCGCTTACGACTGCGGGTGTCTCCTCACTGCTGTCACAATAAGAAAGCGATAACAGTAAGGATCAGAAACGACGCACATATATTATTAGGCCTATCAGTTTTAAAATACAGTAGAAGCCCGCTATCTCGAACTCAATATCTCGAACTATTTCTCGCTTCCCTTGAGAGTTCCGAACCCCCGGCGAGATGTTGTTAACTATCGATAAGGGTTATAGAGGTAAAATCTGATCTACCATGACACTGCAGAGATTAAGTTTCTTTTAAAATAGGAGAAAAACCTTGAAAATCGTTCTATCGTCCCAGTAAACTCGAGGCGTACCCTTAAAATCTGCATTTCACTTACCTTGGT
This sequence comes from Plumapathes pennacea, assembly GCA_964036295.1. Taxonomy (NCBI): domain Eukaryota; kingdom Metazoa; phylum Cnidaria; class Anthozoa; order Antipatharia; family Myriopathidae; genus Plumapathes; species Plumapathes pennacea. The sequence goes on from OZ038472.1 coordinate 15,168,002, forward strand.
GGCAAAAACTTTGAAGACAACTCCATGATCTCCAACAGTGCTTCCTGGTGCAACACGACATTCAGTGACGAGAATTCCACTTCTACACACTGCTCAGTCGAGCGGAACTGGGTACGATACTTTGGATGTTCCACGTCCGCCTACAATGTGTGATACCAGTCAACCAACTTGAACTATAAACCCTAAAGTAAACTAACTTTCAAATAAATACTTTTAAATATATTAAACTTCGCTTTCCAGGCACAATTCCACAATTCCAAGCAAATGGTTTGAGTTTTGTTCAATTTTCCACGAAATAATCCGAGCTGACCTTTATGTAGGAGACCGAGAGGAGCTTGGCGCCTTCTGGTGTTTTGACAATATCCAGGAGACCCCCCTCAGGTCCATAATTCATCATCTGCAGTGACATGGAACCCAGGGATGCGCGGACCGACATGTCCCACGGGTGCATGCACACTTCTGTTCCCAGGCTCCTCACTGCTAGAGACAAACAGGGCACCTCGTTCCCAGCTTCATCGCAGACAGTCACATCCACAGAGACCTGGGAAACAAATGTAGTCGTACGTATGATCCCACAAGATTATTTGATTATTTGATTATAACAAGATTATAGTTTCTTGTTTCTTTCTACAGTTTACCTGTTCAATGTGGAAGTCTACAGCCACTTTTATTTGCTCTGCTAAAATTTCCTTCGCTTCTGCCTTGGCCTTCAAGAGTCTGGAGTCCCTGAAACACGATTCAAAATCAATGAAAAATCAGTGAAGGAAAGGAATGGAAAACGCGGACACAACACCGCGGCACTCAACAAACAACGATTATGTGTTGTGTTGAGTCTCAACCAAACATGCGGGTTCCATCTCAAGTTACAAGTCACAGAACTTACTCGGACATGGGGGAAGTTGGCGGCGTAGAAAAAAGCTCCTCATCATCTTCGACGCTGAACGCTCCGCTGGCCTCCAGTGCAGGGAGAGCTTTAGAGGGGTCAGCCTCATGAGCTGCGTAACTTCTCCCTCCAAACTGAACGCCCTACAAAAGTTTAGTAGACGAAGAAGACTAAATCAACTTCCTTACTGAAAGTAAAGCCTGGCGAGTTTGTGAGCAAAGCAATGTGAAATATCAAACAACACCTGTGGTTTTCCTGGATCTGTTGTGGTAAAGGTCTCATCCCCCCCAGGTATAGGAATGCTCAGTGCCAGCTGAAAAAAAGAAACAAATAAAAACTGTATAATGAAATTGTAGCGTACGGTAAACCGCCAGAGGAAGTTTATCACATACAACCTCAATGGCTAACAAGCAGATAACACTTTGGGCTACGCATTTCTGGTCTCGAGATTTATGTAGATCAGCTCGGCCTACCTTCAAAATCTTCTGGAATTTTTTGTCCGACACGTGCACAATAATGGAGGGAAGACTTCCACAAACCTTCATCCTGACAAGAAAAGAAATCAAGTCTTGAACACGCTGCGCATGTCTGAGTCACCGCAGCGCATTGAACTGAGCTCCTCTTTACACCCAGCGGCAATAGCTTGACGTCACGTGACATCCGAGGAACGGTCATAACACTAGACCGGTATCACATTTCAGAAATGATTCACGCAGCACAGTGTGACGTCATCTGAATTCCTAGAACTCTACATTGTTGCTCAAGCCTGGGATAAGTTAGATTATAAAAATGGAACTTTGTACTCGAGGAGAGGACTTCTTACTTCCGAGAATTACAACGCGCAAGTCTTAAATCCGTTAGATTTTAAGCAATGGAAATATAAACTTACTGTGCAAATCTTAGGTCATCTGGGTTCAAAGATTTCTGTAAGTTCAAACTCAACTCCATGGGATCGAGGATGTGAAGCTTTGTTTTCTTTTGGCTGCGAGCCAACTCCCAGTTTTCATCTGAAGGGAAAAAAAGAGCTTCAGCATTATGAAGATAAGAGCTGAGGAAAGCACAGATTCACACAAACAGCTGATGATACAGAGGAGGAACATCGTCATCTAACCTGGTTCTGCAATCAACACTTGCAGAGCTTCAAGTTGAAAGAAAAACTTGTCATAACTTTTGGCTTCAAGTTCCTCCCTGCTGAGATCCTGTTAAAGCACAGGAAAACACAGTCAAAAATATGTATCGTGTATCTGCGCGGGATACGCTTAACTCCTTAAGAGAGGTTTGAGTAAGTACTCTTACGCTCAGGTTGACACATTAAACATTTTATCTCCACATCGACACAGATTGAAAGTAGTTCTGACACAGACTAGCATTCCATTGCAAAAGAAGGCCCCGAATAGATATGACACAAATTATGCCGTTGGATGCTTCTTGCCTTACCCAGAACCGTCTTTTGTGTTCTGCTACCTGACCTTTTCATTAGCGATTCTACCAACTAAAGTTCCTTGGATGCAATACAAACTAATGCGCCTTTCATTTCGAAGTGTGAATGTAAAGGATTTTTTTTTTCTTTCAATGTGCGCGGCCGTTTGCTCTCGAACTGTTTTGTATCGTATTCGTACACTGTACCTTGTTTGCGAAGAAGCGCTCTTGATCGGGATCACTCGTAATCTTCACATGTCCCAAGTCAACAAGCAGAACACTAGAAGACCTGAAATGAAGCGCGGAGATATTCAGCGAAGGAAAAGAATACACAATACACTTTAGGTTTCTGTCGGGTGGGACAAGGTCTGCTAGTGTGCACGAGAAGGCTTCAAGAACAATGTCCATACTTGTCTAGACGTCCGTTTTCAGGAATGATAATGTATGGTGACATGACATCAATATTTACATCAGTGATCTGGAGGAAAAGACAACGTTAATCAACTGCATGTTCACGACGGGCCAGTGCTTAACCTAATTCACTCCCAATAGTGATCCACTTCGATTTTCTCCTTCAGTTTTCACCAGAAACATATGATACAACAGGGAGAACTTGGCTTTTGATACCTTGCTCAGATGATAGCTGATTTAACTATCAATTCTCACTAAATTACTCGTACATTTCATTAAAAGGTTGGGAGAATCTGCATTTTAAGTACAATACGAACCTTGTGGTGCTCCAGTGCATGGGCGAGGCTTGCCTTGGAAACAGACTTGAGCTCATTTAAGCGAGAATATGCAGCGGCTGAGAGTCTGAAGATGAACAAACTTGAATGAGCAAGGGAAGCCAGAACACAACAGTGCGCTACAACAGGAGTACTTACTCTTGAAGATGTACATTCTGAGGAGGCTTGAAAAAGTTCACCACTTGATCCAGGGTGTTCTGAAGGTAATGATGATCAAGTCATGTCAGTCAGTAAATTATTCACTGATGGAGGCGGGGGAGGGGGAGAGAGACGTGCCACTACACCACACGGCCACATATGTCCATTTGATATTTTACATATTAAGATAATTTGATATAGTAAAAGAAAAAATGATTTATTATACGATATGAATAACTTGAGTCAGCCGATGAAGCTTTATGTTTACTGTAATAGCTCGAAATCAATCGTATTAAGACAAAGTCTGTGAAGGCCGTATGTAACTAAAATGATCTAATAATGATTATTCAAAATAATCAGATTTCTGAAACGTCCCTACATTCACTTCCCGTGATCGTTTTCGTTATCGTGAAGTGGTTAATGTCCACTGTCAAGCTTTCTCAGTAAGTTGTTAATCTGAAACCGGTCTACACACCGCATCATACACAATCTTGAGAGGTTGTGAGTACACTTCGGCTCTCTGATCACACTTCCCGTCCAGGGGATTGGTCTCAAAGGCTGCGCGAAACAAGGCACTGTGGCCATCTGTGGATTGAAACAACAAAGAGAAACATCACAAAGTGTAGAGAGAAGACGAGAGGAGTACCAGAGGGAAAAAGACGAGAAAGGTACAAATCTGTAGTGCCAGAAAATTAGCCAGCTGAAAAATGGAAACAAACAACTTTCGAGGCAAACAGACAAAGAGTCTGAGGGCGCAGAGGAACCTTAGTCAATCATAAATTACGGCAAACCTAAGTTGTCATCTTGTGAGCTGACCATCAGCGGCATGTTGCCATCTTCACCTGCCGAGCCTAACATCTGCATCATATCAACTTTAGCTGTCACCCTGTCACCCAAAACAAAACAGTGTTCCTTGTTAAGTTTCGCACGAAAATGTTAACTTTCGCGCGCCCAATATTGACAAAATTAATTTTCACACACCCAATGTTAGTGATGTATAAACGTGAAGTTAGGCACACCAAACGAACTCTTTTACTGCTGAGTTTTTAACCACCCACTACAACTCTGATATCCCTGTAAGTAGAATGTTCACTTCATTCACTGTACTTATAACTTCAATGGCATTCTTGTCGTTTGACAACGTGATGATCCCATCCCACATTCTTTTTTTATTATACATTCTCCCACTTTGTTTACTTTCTTAAAGCCAATGAATAAAAATGGCTGAACATGCGACACTAAGCAGTCACTGTATAACTATACCTGATGGCCTGGGCTGATGGACGTTGAGATAAATCAGCATAGAGATCTTGTAAACTCAGTTGAACGACAACACCTTTGCTATAAAAGAGAGCAACTATTAGCGGGACTATGACATTAACAGCAAAGAGACGTGGAAACGGAAGAAGGGACTGAGGGAAAGGAAGAGGAAATCGTTGGAGAAACATAGAAATTAGCGTATTAATTTGTGCAAAGCTCACCCAGAGTCCGAGTCGTCTCTCAGAAGCACCACAATCTGTCCCAAATGAACAACAACTTTGTTCTCCACGTACTGCAACAAGAAAATACAACTTCAGCATCTGACCACATAAATTACGGGCATCCATTTTTTTTTTTACATTGTCTGCCAGAAGTATTTTTTGCGCAAATATAAACCACTTATCTAACAGGTTCATCTGAAGATCGAATAACACACCTCTTTGGGAAATGCAGTGATGACCTCATTCTCGCTGTAGCCGATTGCACTGTATAGCTTCTCCAGCTCTTCTTGCTTCTGTTCTTCACTCAATATTTCTGAAAAGCAGTAGCGACACGTTTAAATACATCACCGATATTTTCGCCCTTTTGTCTGCACTTCAATAATAATTTCTATTGAAGCATAACAGCTTTTATTCTACACTACATCTATTCCTCCTGTTCAACAGTATGCGGATAGGCAAGGTATTCCTTGCTGACTTTACAGACATTCTTGCTTTTCCTTTTTTTTTTTTTTTTTTTTTTTCCTCCCTCTCTATTTCTCTCTCTCTTACCGGGCTCCTCTTTGGCCGCTTTCTTTTGTTTCTTTCCAGACCCAAACCAGCCTGAGAACCAGCCCGAGTTTTTCTTGTCCTCTGCCTCCTTCTTCTTCCTCTTCAAGGCGGCAGCTTCCTAATAAAACCACAAGAAAGACATGAATCTTACATGTACAAAAACATGAGCAACATTTTGAACAAAGAACGCACAGAGATCTGTAAATATTCTACCTCGTACTCTGCTTGCTGCCGGCAGATTGTGATGTTTAGAACATCCAGCTTTTCCTCGAGCTCCTGAGGATTTAAAAAAGGAAAAAAAAATCTGTGAAAGGTCTCAGAAACAGACAGGCAGGCAAGCAGACAAGTGCTTTGTTCTAACCAAAAAGGCACTGATAACGGAAACGTCAGTGAACACAGAGTTCAGGAAATCCACACCAACTAAGTCCGTATGTGGTCGACCACATGTGCGGATGAAGACTAAAAGTAGATCTTACAGGGACTGACAGACGCAATACAGAAATGAGCAACAGCTAGCAGTGTACCTCCAAAGCTTTCAACAAGGAGTCTGGTATCTTGTCTAGCAGCAGCTTCTGCTGGTAGAGCTTCTTGTATTCAGCACAGGTAGCCCTGAAATCCAAACCAAACAAACGAAAAATTATCCATCTTCATAAAACCCTAAAACATTTTATATGGAGACATATTGCTTGTACAAAATATAATAACTGATTTCTATTACCTATGCTTTTTTATGTGACTCCATGACCAGTTTTGAAATCTTCGTTTCACATCCTCTTCTAGAATTGAGTTAATCCCATACATCCACCTGACAATAAGAACAAAGGCAATTGAGAAAGAGGCACTTGAAACATGCCTTATAATAGACTGCACAACCCCACCCACCCCACCCCCTCCATCTCCCCAATTTTCACTAAGTCAGTGGACTTAAAATTCAAACATCTCCTGCCCCCCACCCACCCACCCAAACGTTTTCAACAAGTACATTATTTAGTGAGAGCAGAATAAAACATGACAAAGAGCAAATTTTGTAACTTGTGGGTCATGATGTCACCTACCATTCTTTGGCATTGTTGTGTAGCGGTGTGTTTGGCCTGTACTTCCTGAATGCAACATTCCTGCTCATTCTATCAAAAGACTCCAACAACTCCATAATGTCATGATACTGATGCCGCTGCAGAGCGACAGTAATCTCCTGAAGTGCTAAGCTAAGATACACCTGCAAATCAACACCAGATCATGAACTGTACATTCCTGTTTTGATTACAACTCTAAAGTGCATGCAGTAAGTTTTTCTTACCTTTGGAGAGTTCAGATCTGAACCTGGCTTGGTATCCAGCTTCACATGGCTGGTTGCAGAGATGGGCTGTAAAACTGGATTTACAAGGAAAGTGTTTTGTGTTAACCAACTGCACTCTAGTGCAAGTCTGTGAATACAACTGCCTCATGTCAGGTGGCCTTTGAACCCCCTCTCCCTTGGGGAGCTCAAAAACTGCCTGATGTGAGACTGCTGTATTCCCAGTTTATACGTGAACAGTTTCAGAGATATTCATAAAAATACATGGTGTCAATAATTCTCTTAAATGAATGTACTTTGGGGGTTTGGATTGCACTTACTGTATTTAAAGTCCTTGGGTGTGTGATGGCCAGCTTTTCTGGCTGCTATTCCGCTCTTTGCAATTCCCTGTAAAAAAAAGACAACAAAGCAATAAAAATCAAGGCAACCAATGAATAAACTGTCCATGGATATTTGTTGAAACTCATCTCAAGTCAACTTACCACCCATTGATCCTGTGTTGGCAACTTATCAAACTTGTCATCCGTGTTCCAATACAAAGAAAAACTGTCCAACTGCACAAGCTACAGCGGCAAAACCAAAACAACACACATTACCGTCACATAACAATATTTGTAATTTATTATATAGACACGAATGTTTTACTGGAAACTATACCATGCGTAAAATCCATACGAAACTACATCCGGGACCCGAGTGGAGTATTTTCCATATCCTCACTAGTGAGGATATCGTTGGCATCATTTCTCGCTTTTGCCCGGTTGTTTGTGCAATTTCTCGTAAAACACTTGTGTCAAATATAAAAAAAGGAAATTACACGGCGGCTTGAAGATATGGATTTTATTTTCTCGTGGTAAAAACAATATTTTACTCACTTGCAAAGCACTCGTTCGTAAAATATTGTTTTTACCACTCAAAAATAAAATTCATATCTTCGCGCTGCCATGTAATATCCTCTATTTGTTACAATAACAAGACTTGTCAATCAATGATTTGCATAAAAGCACACAGCCCTTGAAGGGTGGTAATGTGATTATAAGAACTGAACACTTACCTTGTGTACAATCTGAACTGCTGAACCAAGAACTGTAGGCACCCAGTTTTCATCAGTGGACTGAAAGAAATCAAGCATGCTCAGTAAATTACAATTTCCTCTCTCTCCCCCCTCACCTGACCACACCCCATTCTGTACCCCTCACCCGACCACACCCCATTCTGTACCCCTCACCTGACCACACCCCATTCTGTACCCCTCACCTGACCACACCCCATTCTGTACCCCTCACCTGACCACACCCCATTCTGTACCCCTCACCTGACCACACCCCATTCTGTACCCCTCACCCGACCACACCACACCCCACTACCCCTCCTATATCAGAAGTACCTTTGCAGACAAATTCTCAAGGGTCACTCCAATTGAAAAAGGTGCTGAAGGGTTTGTAACCTAAGGAGAAAAGAAAAGCATGCATATCACTTCCACTGGAGCTGTATTTCATTTTCTAAATTATCCTAATTATTACTCACATCATCTTCATAGCGAACATGGATGTCACAGATGGAAACCTGTGGTAGAAGAAAAACAAGACTTTCATTTAAGCAGACTAACCATATAAATCCTGCAGGATGTCAGAGAAGAGTTTGACATTCTAGACAACTGTTGTGTCTAACAGGTAAGTGAAGAATGCACAGGCATCAAAGCAGTGGAAGAAGGAAGGGCCGGGGACACAGAGAGCTGAAGGTGCAGGAAAATGGAATGGGCACAGGAATCAGAAGACGGCACATGAACATGAGATAGATGTGGTGGCAAATGTGGCATATGGTATCCATGGCAATGGTTTCCAAGGCAATACCTGTAGATTCTTCACTACATGCATGGCAAATTTCTCAGCAAAACTGTCCGACTTGTCCTCCTTGGTTGAAGCTGCAAACGAAACAATAATATTGTTTATTGCTTCAGGTTTACAAGGAAGTGACCTTGAAAGCACAACAGAAACTGAAGCAGTTCACTTGAAGTTGCACTGGCAAGTTTAGTGTTACCCTCAATAATTAATGTTTGATTGATTGATTGATTGATTGATTGATTGGCTGTACATATAAGAGATTTATTTTGCAATGTTTGTAGTAACATTTCTGCACCTGCTTTTTTCTTCTCCTCTTCCAGTTGTTTGGCCAGCTCCACAGCCTCCAGTTGCCGACTCTTCTTCTCCTGTTTTGCCTTCTCTTCCTTCTCTGCATTATACTTCACTCCTGCAATGCACACGGATCAAAGATCTGGAGCTGGAAACTACACAAAGTATGTACAGGTATACATGTACGCATAAGTACTCTAAACACAATCTTAAAGGAGAAAACTATGTAATAATAAATAAAATATTGTTCAGACAAGCCACTTTTATGCACATCACATTATGCAGTTCTCTTACTTCCCTCCCCTCTCGATCTCCTTCTTGCTATATACCACTCATCATTATGATCACAGGAAATCCCTACCCTCCCCTCCCTTACCTACAAATAGTTATATTAATCAAGAAAAACAAACCAGTGTTCGGCCTGACCAACAGGTACAGCCCCTCGATGTTCGCTATCACAGGTTCGGAGTAAAGTCTCTTCCATGGTATCTTTAGCACAAGCTTTCCTGTTTTAATCAAATATACCATTTCTCAGAGCCTGTCAACAGATCCTTCGAGAATATCCAGATCACACATTACTTACCCAAATGACCCCTCAACACCTTCACAGGCAAATCCAAGTCATCCTGAAAAGTGTCAAACAAGATGCTGCTTAGCAACAGTCTCCATGGCAATAACCAGAACAATTGATGTTATACTGGAAGTATAAATTATTCTTGGTGCTCTCAACAATTTGATAATTATATGGTATTATTCTGAGGTTCAAGTTAATTCTGTCAGCTTCTGCTGGTCTGGAATTAAATTTAGATGATATTATTAGTCAGTCAGTTTCAACCAAGCTCATATTTAGTCACACGAATCAGGTTGACAGCCAGACGGAAAGTGAAGAAGTGCAAGGCCTAGCTGGGATGTATCTATGACTCGTGTTAGCTGAGGGCAAGATTTCTACATGTATAGTGTAACTCTGCCTAAGCTTTGTACTGGATCCAGCTGAAGTATTGTATTCTTAGTACATTTTTTGCCACACATAAAAGACATGCAGTGTTAAAACATATCATCATATGACGAGTTAAATATCAGCTGAACCTTCCACATTGCAGGTGCAAAAACACCTGTTTTGTGAAACCTTATCAATAATCTTTATACACAATCATGACCACAAGATAAACTTTTAAACCCATTTAAACATGTACAGCACATATTATTTTCAAATTCATTTATTGACTCATGAAACACATGGTCCCGTCCATTAATAGGTTGAGAAAAAAAATACTAAAATAAAATATGAAATAATGTTGAAGAAGTCATGCATAATAAATTGAGCTGGGGTGTAAAACAACTGTTTGTTTCACAACTGAAAAATTATTTACTGTCCATACAACCTTCAAGCAAGCAAAAATAGAAACAATTTGCCTGCACTCAGTATTTTTAGCCATGTGACAAAATTGACTGATTCAAGCTGGAAAAGTTTTCACCTATTCAAGACAGTAACAATTCTTGCATCTTGGAGCAGAGGTTATCATTAATCACCTTCTTAATAGGGAGAAGTAGTAGTAGTTTTTTATTGCAAGAGGACGTTCATCACAGACTTGGACCAGACGAAATTATTAATTAAAACAAATATATTCACAAGCTCCGACACGGCTACACGTTGTTCAGTCATTATTTTGGGAAACAGTTGCACAAATAGAGTCAAGAAAAGGAAAAAACGCGAGAAAAACGACGGGTTAATCAACTGATATAAATTGACACCTTGCAAAGAGAAAGAAAAAATACGTCCATCACATTTATATGCACGAATTGAATACAAAGAAGTATTAACAATAACATTGAATAAACAGATAAACACGGAATATTTTCAACTTCGAAATATCTTGGTTCTTGGAGCCACGGGACATAGGATTCGATTGCTATGACACCGAAAAACTCCCAGAGCTGCTGCTGTGAACAAATCGCAAATTGCGCTTGCTGTGAAATTCTAAAACAATATTATAGTCCTGTTGAACATACATTAATGTGGTATTAAAGTCTTACAACCGGAGCATACAGTAGCTCAATTTAAATTCTACATAAGAGAAGAAGTTCTCTGCAGAACTTCCCATTTTAATCGCCGAATGTCTCTTGCATACAACTCACGTGCACTTGCAAAATTGTCTTCCGGTTTCAGTTTAAATTTGATGCAAACTATCCATTAATCGGTACCTACCAAAGCACTCTCTTTCAAGACGAGGTTCTCTAGCTTGACATCTCCTGCAAATACAAATGATCTCGAAGTTACTAACACTTTAAAAACATTTCCAGTTAACTAAAATGAGACCACATTATTAACAATAGCGCCCCCACCTCCCCAAATGCCGAGCCGTAGCTGCGAGGTATCAAGGTTCTCCAGGTACTGGCCAGCATATTTGTTCAACAGATCGACAATGTACGATTCAAACACCATCTTGATCAAGCGAGAAACTCCATTTTATCACAGCAAAGGCAGCTATTTCACCCGACTGCTCAAGCTGGTACTTGAGCCTGCAGTGCATGCCACGACGTCACCGTAACCTTATATTGATGTTATCATGAAGTATAAACTCAAGCAAGTTTCCAGTCTCCCAGCCATAATTTCCCGCGAATTTATTTGATGCCAACATGGTCTCGAACCTGAGATTAGAGATTATTCACAATATTGTGAATCATGCCAAAATTATCATATATCGACAATCCTACGTCATGCGCGTGGCACTGGTACTGGGATCGTTTGCATCTTTCAATAATGGCGGATAAGGAGGGCAGACACATTAACCCTTTTACTTTTCAAACGTCTTGTCACAGGGAGGCCACAAAAAACTCACTGTGAGTACAGGCCAAAAGAAGCCCCAAGGAAAGATCATGGGCAAGACTTTGAAGATTTTTCCAGTACTGTTTCAGGTGCAATATTTTTATGTGATCTTTTTTCTGTGAAACTGATATTTTATACTGAGTGTTGTGAATTACATTATGCTTGTGTGTAGGTGGATGTACAATAGGGTATACATGCACATAAATACATGTGTGCGAAGCAGTTAGTTTGTGTGTTTCTATATTCCCTATTCACAGCAAAAAAGTCACTATATATTTGTCATAGTGCTTTTGATGTGCCTATTTGTGTGTGTATTATATACTTATATTTGCATATTTAATATTTTTTCTTCAGTTGATATGACTCATGGTAATGGCAACAAAGCCACCTCCATGAGCACAGTTTCAGCTGCAAGTATGTCTGTGTGAGATGATGCTCTATATTTTAGTGGAGGGATATTTAAATAGTGGTAGTGATGGCAATAAATAACCTTACTTTCTCATTACCTGAAATCCCATATGGTCCAGTGGTTAGGATGCGACGCTATCTTCAGCGTCGAGGCCCAGGTTCAAGTCCTGGTGTGGGATTTTTCGTCCTATTCTAACTTCTTCTTCCTCTTCTTCATCTTCTAACAGAGTCAGGAGTTTGCAAAGGAGCAATACTAAAAAATTATTAATAATTATATTAATATGCAATAAATAAATCACAATAAATTAATATATTGTATGGCCCAGAGTAGCCAGAGAGTAGCTTGCATGTTCCATTTCATAAGCAATGAAAGAGTCATTTAATATTTTTGAATTTTATTTTGCATTGTTAATGCTCATGGTCTGTCAATTAGGGCACTGAAGAAGCTGGCAGGGCTACTCCAAGTATGTTTATTAGTATTACAATCATTAGTGCAAGTATCATCAGGAATAATAGGGATAAATTTGTTACAGAAAAACAGTTGCCCCCTTTTTGACTTACTTAAAAAATCAGCAGATGTACTCCTCAAAGAGTGGCAGACTAGGAAGGCTCCACTCCATCAAAGATGGAATGCACAAGCAGTACAAAAGCTAGGCAGACTGTCGCAAAGACCTTTTAATACCATAATGTCCACCCATGCAGTTGCTGACAGCACTTATGACATGTGTAATAGCAACAATGCTCCCATTTGTATATCACCATAGCCACAAGTATTGTGGCCCTTGTGATCAAACTGTTCGTGAGTTTTACCATTTCTTGAGTGCAATATAGCTGCTGAATGCTTTTTAGACCTGTTCAACCAGCGTTCAACGGATGTTGAAAAGTTTGCAGGCTTGTGATTACAATACCGTGCAATACATGTTCACCTTATTCACCAGTTTTCTAACAGTTCACCCTCACAGTTATTTTAAAACATGTGTGTTAATATGTACACGACTGTGTGGATGTTTGCATGTTGTTGCTATTTTATGACAGAATTTCAGAGTCCTCTAAGCAATGCATGAAGCTGCACTGAAAAATTTGCTAAGAGAAACTAGAATTGAAGTTCTGGTGCCCAGATACAATATGATCACCGACATATCACTGGACAGCGTAGAGATTCTCGAGGGTGCCTTTCCTTGGCATTATTATCAAGTGGCAGTTTACATTATATTGCTTTAATTATCTATACGGTAATATTTATTTTGTACTGTAAGGACTTTTTTCTTTCCGTTCATTAAAGGTGTTCCTGTTCGTGGTAAACTGATTAATCCTCGAGAAGATTGGCACGATCAAGCGGTGCATCAACTAGCAAAAAGTTGATAAACAATGAAATGTCAGGCTTCTTGGTTTTGTGTAGGGAGACTTAATACGGGCTTAAAAGCAAAGATACATCTCATAAACGAGGAGCAGACCACAATCGGCACAATTGTGGGTTTGATAAAACAATGAAACTTGTTCTGTTATTTTGTCCAAATACTAAATGAAAGTTTACATGAATTGTTTCTTTCTTTCTATTTTTTGCTAGATATTGTTGCGGCAACTAATGGTTCACACGATCATGCAGGGTGACACTACTTAAACGTCAAGCCCTCGGAAATCTTGAACCTAATAACTTCAATACAGTTAAATGCTTAATATGCTCATGAAGAACTCGAAGGTGTGATCGCTCTTGCTGTCCTTGGAGCAGTTCTTGAAGAATTTTGCGTATAAAAAGGTCACGCCTAGCTTGATGATATTACCCCAACACCCCCTAGTCACGTATATATATGTCTGTTGGTCAACCTACTATTTGCAAAAAGTAGTCAAAATAATGTTTTCTTCCCCTGTTGATATCAATAGGTTTAAAGCAATAAAATTTGCAAAAGGCACAGTGTTCTGACTGATTTTATGTTTATTATGATAACGCACATACATGAACGACCATAAACTGTGTTCGAGAGGGATGGAGAGTAGGAAACCCCTAACATTACATCCAAAAGCATTAAAATCTGCATCACAAGAAATCTCAATTTAGCCCCCCAGCCCCCGTTGGCTTGATGTGATCGGCTATGTCCTCTACCGTTGCGCTTGGAAAAGCTTTGATGATTACTTGATCACAGATAGACAACCAGAAAGATAGAAAGAAAGACCAACCCCCACCTTTCAAGCAAAATCTGCTCGAATACCGTCAATAATGCTTTGCAATTTGTGCTAGGTATGTATTAACATGTATAAGTAGGAGGCAAGCAGCCCAGGAACAGCGTCTAGCATTTTCTGTTAAGGAGTGGTGCACGGCACACTTTCAACAATTTGTAATAAATCTATATCAAATGGACCTCCCACTAGCAAAATCTGGGGCTGAATGAATTAGTTCTTTATGCTCCATCAACATCACAGTCCCTCTGAAAATAAAAGGCAAAAGTGTCAAGACAAATTATCTATACCCTATTTCAGACCCAACTACAAAAATGTATACCCTATTTCAGAACTATTTCAGATATTTTTTTCATGTCCGCAACAACCAATTTCTGTTAAGATCATACCATATTCCAGGCCAAAAAGACAAAATCGATACCCTATTTCAGACCAAAAAGGCAAAATCTATACCCAATTCAGACTAAAACTGCTTGAAAATGATACCCCTTTGGGGCAGCACATACATATATGGCTTATATATATACATATGGAAGTACCCCCCTCCCTCCCCCCCCCCCCCCCTTTTTTTTTTCTGGGTGCATCCCATAGTATTCTTAAAGTGTTTCCAAAGCTCTCTAGGGCTTTAACTGTTCTCAATAGACTCTTAAAAATGAAGACTTTGCTTTTTTGATGGATCTTGTTGCCAACTGGCTGGAACTGTCTGTTTTTTCCTTTGTACAGTTTACTCTTTTGTTTCAGTTCTTTGTATTCTACCATATGTTACTTCTTTTTGGACTACTTAAGGCAATAGCTTTTTTATCAGTCTTCAGTCAGTCAATAAATCAATCAATCAACCTTTTTGTGTATCTGTGAAGTGAACCCAACAAATCTTCAGCAACTGGACATCTCACGAGTCTAGAGTCGAGTCATCAACACTTTTGGTCCTTCGAGCCGGATGGCAGAATTTGGAAATGATTGACTCTAATCAAGAGTTGGAAGGTTCACCAAGACCGAGAGAAGATTTAAACATCAAAGCAAATGAGTATGCAACAAGCACAAAGCAAGACGTTGTCGGTGGCGCAATAACAAAAAAGCTCACAACGAAAGGCATGGCTTTTCAAGCCCACATTAAATGGCAAAACGGTCAATCTGCCCAAAGGAAAATATCGCATCAAATGAAGAAAATAGAACTGCTCACTGAAGACTATGACAACATGCACATAGTTCAGAGTGAACTGAAGACTTTGCATGAAGTTCTTGAAGAACTGCAGAAAACACATGTCTTATGTGTTACTCTGACCACAAAGGAAGAAAAACTCATTGCAAGGGACTAATACCAAGAGCACAAGATAATGGGTGATTTCATGGACAAAATCGGAAATTGGACTATCTTGGCAAATCGCCAAATAGAGGAACAGCTCAATAACGGTTCAATTATCTCCAAACTGTCTAACTGTTCCAAGGCTTCTTTAAGAGCTTCATCTGTCTCTACGAGAGCCAGAGAAGAGCCAAAGCAGCAGAATTAGTTGCCAGAGCCGCTATGCTAGAGAAAAAACAAGCTCTTCAAAATGAAACTGTAAGGCTTGAACAGCAGGAAGGGGTTGGAGTGGCTCAAGCTCGTGAGCGCGCATACGCTCAAGTGGAACAAGAACTGAACTTTAACGACGGGATGAATGAATATCTCGATGAACACAAAGTTACAGTCGCAGCAACCCGCTTCTGCTTTATCAAAGGCTTTGTCTGTCTCTCAACCTATTGAGCTACGGCCCCCAGTAACGAGCGTGATTACAACCAGATTTTCCACTGAAAGCAGACAAATTCCCTGTAACCGAACTTTTGAAGAACTGTACCTGGAAGGAGAACCAAAGAAACTGATAAAGGGGTGTCTATTCATGGACCCCAAGAAGGGTTACCTGGAAGCAAAACAGCTGCTGGAAGAAAAGTACGGTGACACATAGAGGATCTCCAATGCTTACCTCAAGAAAGTAAGTGAATGGCCGACCATCAAACTGGGATATGATGTTTCCCTTGATCGGTATTCAACTTTCCTGACCCAATGCCTTAGCCATGATGTCACTCTCTTTCTTTTTGATCTTGGACCACCCGCAAAAATCATCAAAACATGGTGAAGAAGCTCCCAATGCAGCTCCAGGATCGTTGGTGCAGTGAAACCAACAAAATGAGACTCTACCAAGATACCATTCCCAAATTCAGTGGTTTTGCCAAGCTCATGAAGACGGAAGCAACAACTGCTACTGATCCAGTATTCTCCCACAATGCCCTGGGCTCACTTCCCAATGTAGAGAGAGCCACTGCCACAAGCAAAGGGCTCCCAACGTACGCTCCCCCAGTTACGTCACAATTTATGCAACCAGTCATTACCACAACAGGTGATGAGCATGAGACTGCAACTCCTTTCTTCCAGTGTAACAATGTACACAGAGAAAATGAACATGCATCGAGGAAGCACCGTCATTGAGCAAAATCAGCCTTTTTTGAGCAAATGCAGGCTATGATCTTTGGAGCCAAATGAAGCCCATGCAGTGCAAGTTCCTGTTTGAAACAAACAGCTCTCGACCACTCTCAAGAGTATGACAAAGTAACAATCCAAACAGTTTTGAGAGACTATTACATGGACAATCTACTCAGGTCTCTCCCATCAGACCAGGAAGCAATCAGCCTTGCATTACATGACTGACCTCCTGACAAGGAGTGGCTTTCACCTCACTAAGTTCATGAGCAACAGCTGAGAGGTCCTGGCCAAGCTACCAGTTGCAGATTACGCCCACCAGTCACTGGATTTAGAACTGGACAGCCTCCCTGTCAAGCGGGCACTAGGTGTGCTTTTTAACGCGGCATCAACCATGCGAGGTATCCTGAAACAGACCTCTTTTATCTTTGACCCACTTTGGCCTAGTGGCACTGTTTGTGTCAAGGGCCAGATTGATCATACAGGAACTGTGGATAGCGGGCCCAGTATCTGACACTTGGGAAACTTGCAAGACGGAATGGACATGGCAAAGCTATCAATCCCCAGATACTACAACAAGAGTGAAGGTCGCATGGTACAGCGCCAACATCATGTGTTTGCTGATGCGTCTGGAACTGCCTTTAGCGCTGTAGCTTACCTAAGAATCCAGTCTGAAGACGGCATTCACCACTGCTCCTTTGTGCTTGGAAAGGTGAAGTACTGAGATTAGAGCTGCAAGCCGCGGTCCTGACAGTACGGATTGGCCAAACCACCCAGAGAGAGCTGGATATTTAGGCTGAGCAGATCACCTACTGGACAGATTTAACTACCATGCTCCAGTATACCAAGAGTGAGAAAGCCAGATTTCATACTTTTGTAGTCAATGGGGTTGCTGAATTGAGAGAAGGCTCGGATCCAAACAAGTGGAGGCATGCTCCTGGCTACCTAAACGCTTCTGACGACTGTTCCAGGGGCTTATCTGCACAAGACCTAACACAAGAAAGCCCATGGATCCAAGGACCGAGTTTCCTCTGGCAAGACAAAAGTCACTGGCCAGAACAAAAAATCTGCCGACCTCCTGATTACTATGACCCTGAAGTTGAAGTCAAGATGTGGTCCGCTTTCTCTTCCAAAGTGGACAACACCTTAATGGATCCAGAGAAAACCTCCTCATGAATTAACCTACGTAGAGTGACTGCATGGATCAAGAGATTCACTGCTAAATGCCAGAGAAAGTTGAAAAAGCAAGTGTCTAATCTCACTGCAGATATGAGGTGTCCTTCAAGGAGTTAGCCTCTGTTTTATCACTCATTTCTAAACCAGTAGGGCATGGCACCAGTGACACTCAGAAACGTCTTGGTGAAGTACTCAATATTGTCAAGAACATTCCATCATACGTAGCTTCAGAGTATATATACATGAAAACTCCCTGCGTTCCAGTTGGTATTCCAGGAATTCACTCTCCGCATCTAATGTTGTGTCACCTAGCCAAGTCTCTGTGAAGATCAATACATCCAGTTGGAGTAGCAGCATTGGAGCTTGCACAGATTGGATTAGTTCTTGGAATGCGTGCATATAAATGCCCTGTGGTAACTGCTAGGCCAAGTTTGCTGATGCAACCTTCAACAAGTTGCTGCTGTGCACTGAAGCAGCTCTTCTTGTAGTTTTGCAACAGGATTTTGTTGCAATTCTTACTACGACCCATGTCAACAAAAGCAAAGACACGTTCTTACCTTAGTCCAAAAGGTGTAAAGTGATAGTCACACCAGGACAACAAGGAGACAGCAGCAGGGTGAGAGGCAGTAACACGCCAGGGCGACAACCAAACACGCCAGGGCGACAACCAAACACGCCAGGGCGACAACCTAACACGCCAGGGCGACAACCTAACACGCCAGGGCGACAACCAAACACGCCAGGGCGACAACCTAACACGCCAGGGCGACAACCTAACACGCCAGGGCGACAACCTAACACGCCAGGGCGACAACCTAACACGCCAGGGCGACAACCAAACACGCCAGGGCGACAACCTAACACGCCAGGGCGACAACCAAACACGCCAGGGCGACAACCTAACACGCCAGGGCGACAACCTAACACGCCAGGGCGACAACCTAACACGCCAGGGCGACAACCAAACACGCCAGGGCGACAACCTAACACGCCAGGGCGACAACCAAACACGCCAGGGCGACAACCTAACACGCCAGGGCGACAACCTAACACGCCAGGGCGACAACCTAACACGCCAGGGCGACAACCTAACACGCCAGGGCGACAACCTAACACGCCAGGGCGACAACCAAACACGCCAGGGCGACAACCAAACACGCCAGGGCGACAACCAAACACGCCAGGGCGACAACCAAACACGCCAGGGCGACAACCTAACAAGCCAGGGCGACAACCTTGCATGCCAGGGCGACAACGAAACACGCCAGGGCGACAACCAAACACGCCAGGGTGACAACCAAGCACGCCAGGATGACAACCAACTGCCAACTGGACAACCTGATACGCCCAGTGTGTATACATTACAAAGCCAAGGAAGCATCCTACACGGCATCGAAACGCAGAACGCAAAGGCGACAATCAGACACGCCAGGGCGACAACCCCCCGCAGCTACCCAACACGCCTTACGACGGCAGGCAGGCACGAAATGGGGGAAGTAGGCACAAGACGAGAGGCGGTCGCAGCTATGCGCCGAGGATCGAGACGGTAGGCCTGCCACATAATGACAGAACATATACCACAGCAAGACGTGCCATTCCTGCCCGCAGCAAGACAGCATAAAGGTTTCAAGAAGACAGAAGGTTATCAGTGCAAGACGGAAGGCGATCACTGCAAGACGGAAGGCGGTCGCAGCAAGACGGCAGGCGGTCGCAGCAAGACAGCAGGCGGTCGCAGCAAGACTGCAGGCGGTCGCAGCAAGACGGAAGGCGGTCGCAGCAAGACGGAAGGCGGTCGCAGCAAGACGGAAGGCGGTCGCGGCAAGACGGAAGGCGGTCGCGGCAAGACGGAAGGCGGTCGCGGCAAGACGGCAGACGGTCGCAGCAAGACGGAAGGCGGTCGCAGCAAGACGGCAGGCGGTCGCGGCAAGACGGCAGGCGGTCGCGGCAAGACGGAAGGCGGTCGCGGCAAGACGGCAGGCGGTCGCGGCAAGACGGAAGGCGGTCGCGGCAAGACGGCAGGCGGTCGCGGCAAGACGGCAGGCGGTCGCGGCAAGACGGAAGGCGGTCGCGGCAAGACGGAAGGCGGTCGCAGCAAGACGGAAGGTGGTTACACAAAGGCTCCACAATCTTCTTGACTGCTTCTTGCTTGTTCCTGACGAAAGGAGAAACACCCTATTTTATGACAGTGGTCGTGCTAAGAATGCCAATGACATCCCAGTTGCAGAATGGCCTGTACAAGAACTTGAGGAAGAGCTGCCTCACTGCACATCAGAAACCTGTTGTAAGTCCTGTCTGGCAACTTGGCCTACAGTAATTGTAACCAAGTTTCTTTTCCTGTAAGCATTGGACACAGCTCAACCAATTCGCCAAGGAGTCTGACCTCTAGCACATCTTTGAAATGCACACCATGCTCGCCAAAGCAACCATCCTCACGGCAAGACAACCACCCTTTCACTGATGATGCAAGAAACACACCAGTTCAAGACTCGATCCTCTTCCTGACCACCATCATCCTACTTGAGACTACATCCTGGATTAGTAAGCCAACTACAAAACCTATCAGATAAGAGAGGCCTTTTCTTCATCTTGGAGCATTCCCTAGCTTGCATATTCGAGTCCTGTAACACATGTGCTTTCCTCCAGAACTTCCCAACTGCCTTCAACAATCATCCAAGGACCCAGCCACCATCATAGGCATTTATTTTGTTGCAAATTGCACCAGATTGTATCTAGCTGTTGCCACAGCACGTTTGAACCCATAACCAAGGTACCTCTTTCTGTAAGTAAGACTTACAGAAAGAGGACAGACCTCACTTGAGCAGATCACCCCAACTGCTAAGCCAGGTGATGAGAGAGGCCAGCCAAAGCTGATGCAGGATTTCTGATGTAGAGCTGATAAGCACTGCTGGTCCACCTCCCCAGGGCTTGAATGAGGTGATCCGGCACTCCACTGCGTGCTCCGATGCGAAAGCTATGGCTAGAGAAGTTGCCTGGTACACCTGCAGCTGCCAGGATTTGACAAAGCCAGTTGGTGAGTAAGGTGCAAGTCAGAGGCCACCCGTCCTGCAGCAAGAACAAGGGGCCTGGGGCAATACCTCTGAGAGCTAGATAAGCCAACATGGCCTGAACAGCGCAAAGAGGTGTACCAAGGCCAATGTGAATAAAGCAGCCAACGCGGAACGGATCAGTCTTGGACGCCTTAATCTTAACTTGCAAGCAGGAAGGGTTAGAGTTGGAGTTCACAGCAATATCTGATACCTCAAGGTGAATGGAGGACTGGAAACTGGCGAGGTTGGGGACTGGAACTCTAAGGATCTCAAGAAGCCAAAGAAGGCGAGAGTGCAGGCAGCCCAGAACATGCAGTGGTCAGGAAGAATCAGATTGAGGGAGTTGGCAACAATCCACATAATGGAGTCAGTCACAGGTAAACATTCGTCGGCAGGAGAGCCTTGTTGATGCTTGATGCTACGAACCACCCTGGAGACATAGACAGTTGGCTAGAGGATCGGGGAAGCCTTGTTCGATGTGTAGAGACCATACAGCAGAAAGGTAGACCTTAATGGAGAAATGTTGGAGGGACTCGGCTAAGGAAGTTGCAAAAAGGCAGAGGGTCCACTCATCGGCTGGACAAGGAGAGCCACTGGCGTGAAGCCTGCCGGAATGAAGACAGAACTGGTGAAACCTGTCTTGGGCGGACGTATAAGTTTGGCGAGTAGAAGGGGCCAGACCTTCGTAAGAAAATTCCAGCACCGCTGCTCTAGTTGGGAGAAGTCAGATCCTTGAGAAGCTGATGTGGAATTGGAACTGGAAACGGGTGTGCCTCGGGAGCTAAACGCCGGAATTCCTGCCAATTAAAATGAGAAAGGGCATCAAAGCCAAGCCTTGCTGTGTCAGCCTTGCTGTGTCAGCCTTGCTGTGTCAGAAGTGACCTCCAGATCTAAATCCGGGGTCAAGCCTGGATAGAGCCAGAAGCTGACACTGTTCCCCGAAGAGACAAATTGAACCCACCACTGGAGGTCAAGGTGGAACTCCCAGTTCAACCGGATAGGATGATCAGGTTGCCAGAAGAAGCAGAGCAGGTCAATCATGTGATGCAGGAAGGTTCTGCCAGGCCAGACCACTTTGGCGGCGAAATGGAGGTGGCCGATCAAGGATTCGAGTTGCCATCTGTCGCACCAGAAGCAAGGAACCCACGAGAAGAGTAAATCTTGAAGGGCAAGTAGCTTCTCAGCTGGTAGGCGAGCTATCTGGTGACTGAGTCAAGTTCGATGCCCAAAACAACCATACAAGTTGTGGGTCTCACACACTTAGTGGGATGCAGTGGCAGGCCCAGTCGACCACAAACGTTTAAGGCAGTGTCAAAATTGTGAGCACACTGTAGAGAAATAGGAGGGCCCGCACTAATGAAATCATCCAAGTAGTGATCAAGATCGGACACCGCGTAGTTCACGTGTAGGATCCATTCCACTAAGTCCGCTACCAGGTTGAAGATGAAGAGTGCTGAAGGCCAAACGGGAGCATGAGATTGATGTAAAACTGGCCTTTCGATACTTCATTGGCCAGATAGGCATCAACAACGGCCGGATGTTGAAGGGCAGACGGCTTGTTACGTTTAGAGGAGCTAAGGGGAGAGGTTGCAAGGAAGCCCACCTTAAACCCATGCCTAAGCCCCTGGATTACGAAGGAAACTCGATCCTGGTCCGGGTGCTCACGCAGCTCCTGGGTGAAGAGGTCAGGGACGAGAGGGCTAACTAATTCGACTGGAGGAAGGGGAGGCCACGCTAGAAGGGGAAGTAAAAGCGAATTGGCAACCAGAACACGCACGCAGCAATGCAACCAAGCAACTCAAGCAAAACTTAATGGAACTAAGAAGCAACCAAGGCAACAGCAACAGCAAAACTAGTGACTAGCAAGAAAACAGAAAAGAATTAAAGTCCCTTCTTGGGATGCTTGGAGAGCTCCTTGGAGTCTGGGCCAGGCAACAAACCATGTTTGGCGTCAGGCACGATGTCTCGATCAGGCGAATCAAAACAATCCTTGGCACGATGTAAGCCAGAACAAGAACTGCATTTGTGGGTGAAGTGGCAGGAAGAATAAGGTGCAGAGCAACGACCATGGTTCCATGACCTGCAGACAGCAAGCGATGAGTTGTTACCCCAAGCTTCGCTAAGCTCCGAAGACGGGATACAAAACGGATCCGGGGCGAGGCACCCGCTGAATGAAAATTGAACAGCTGGACATCCATGCTTGACCAGTCCAACAGCTTCGTGGCGGTGGCATGCTGGCAAATGGCGCAATCATAGGCCAACCAAACGCGACCGGCAAATTGCCGGTAAGTATGGAGGATTAGAAGCTTGTAGCTCGTTAAATCACGCCAGCAATGTTGGAAGTGAGAAAACAAGGAGACTGACCCGGATCAACCGCTGTGACAAATTGCACAAGGTTCTAACAAATGGTCACACCAAAGATCTTCGAATAAGTGCCCCACTCTAACAGATGACAACCCCCCCTCCCCTTCTTGGCCAAAATTTTAAATAAGTGCCTCCTCCCCTTTACAGACTTTGTCGTTTTTGCACTGATGGTAAATTAGCACCATTGAAAATCAAAATCGATGTTTTATGCTTTAAAGTATGTTGTTATTAATAGATCTATACGAACTGCTTTGTTGTTCATAAGCAAATGATATGCATTGCAAAAGTGACTAGGGAAAATTTAATAAGGGCCTCCCCTCAAACAAGCTCGCCCTTTGAATAAGCATTCCTAACCTAAATTTGCTGAGGCCCAGGATGCTTGCGGTATGACCGAATGGTAAAAAATCTAAAACACTTTACTTATCTTTCTTGAGCCATTTTTCATTTAGAAGTTGTGCCTCGGTAAGAACTGAAAAAAAAAAAAAAAGAAGAGAGTTGCACATAACTTCTGGTGGAAGGCCAGAGGGCACAACTTGCGCTACACTACATTTGTGGCAGTGCCAATCGAGAACGTTTTAGAAAAACAACAGCAAAAAAGTTGACACCCGAAAAATAAAAACACAGGCAAAGCAATAATTCTTTGTCAACCAAACTGATTAGACATCATTGTTTTCAGCAGCCAATATCTGTATTGTTTGCACAACTTATCATTTGGGATTTTTCTGCATAATATCGTAGCAGACCTGGAAATTTTGGCACTTTGGATTAAATCTATCTAATAAAAAAAGCAAGCTGTTCACACGTATGTGATAGACAGCAAATTAGGTTTTTGCCCAACATAGTGCAGCAAACACTAAGTATAAAATATAAAATATAAAATTCAAAAGTGCCCTCCCATTTAAAAATGTCCACAAATTAATGTAAAATAAAGTCTTTGAGAGAATAGGACTCACTGAGAACGTTTAGAACACCTCTTTCAAAGACAAATAACATCATACATGAATGTAGAATAACATATCAGAGCTTACGGTTTTCTGTTCAATACATTTCTACATTCATCTTCCGCTTGAAGCCATCTTCATCCAAATAATCCTTGTAAACTTTGAGTCAAGTCCATGTGCCATGCCTCTTTTCCACTGTCCTGAAAGCTGCAAGGTGTGAAAGCTCTGCGAGAAAAGAGAGAAATGTATTAAATAACCTGGAATGTTTCAAAGACAGGCATAAAGCTAAGCGTAAGTTTGTTTCATTCATTGTATGTTGCAAGTTTCAACTTAGTAAGACTCACCAGAAAGCTTGACTTTCGCTCACTATGCCATTTTTGGTTTACAAATCTCTTCTCGCAAACACATCCATCTTAGTTGGAGTCTTCTCACAAATGGCTTCTGTGCATGCTGTAAAAGGATCTGCAACGCCAGATAAACATTCTGTGTTTTTATTCTGAATATATGCATTCCACATGGCTACTCGAGCAAACAAAATATTAAAATATTCACCTATTGCAAGAATGAAAACACAAATATGCAAATAATCACGTTCTTATTGCTGCAGTGCACCTAACTATGACTCGACAGAACACGGATGGTTTAATTTCAGGCCAATAACTCAAGGATTTTACCTTCTTCATTTCCTCCGTCGCCATGTTTCATGCCATGCTTTGAGACATTCTCGTTCCAATCTCCCAACGTACAGTCATCTCCAGGTCCCCGCTGTAAATCTCATCCACGTCCCCGGTAACCGGAGCACTTCCAATGATCAAAGGTCGTTTTTTGCCCCGCTAAATCCCCCCCCCCCCCATATCCCCGCTATTCCCGGGTTGGGGGGGGGATTTACATTGACTGGTGCATCACTGATTTGATATTCAGCCGCCATTTTGTCAACCGTACTGTTGCGATGTTTAGTCACCAGTACTTTACCGTAGTGCAGTGACGTAGGATTGTCGATATATGATAATTTTGACATGATTCACAATTGTGAATATTAATAATCTCTAATCTTAGGTTCGAGGACATGCTGTTGATGCTGAGGTTGTAGTTGGACCCAGTCCACCAAATGCCTGAGGTTGCTGGTCCCCATTCTCCCAGGTGCCTGACGTTGTAGTTGGACCCAGTCCCCAGATGCCCGAGGTTGCTGGTCCCCATTCTCCCAGGTGCCTGACGTTGTAGTTGGACCCAGTCCCCAGATGCCCGAG
Organism: Plumapathes pennacea; assembly: GCA_964036295.1. Lineage (NCBI taxonomy): Eukaryota > Metazoa > Cnidaria > Anthozoa > Antipatharia > Myriopathidae > Plumapathes > Plumapathes pennacea. The sequence goes on from OZ038472.1 coordinate 15,193,281, forward strand.
GTTGTAAGATGATCCTCGTTCCAGCTCTTTCTCTATTGGCGGGTATTGTGACACTCGCTCGTTTATATAAGGTCTATTAGTTTCACCTGACAAAACAAATTTGTGCTAATAAGCGTCGGCCATATGGTTTGTGTTTACATGACGTCTAAACCACTTCCGACCCGTCGGCTGACACAACTATAATTTATGATCTAAAACTGTTCATTCAATTTACGATCCAAAACATGTTCATTTCCCCATAGCGTCACCCGATCGAGTAATTAATCAATTTCCCTTGATCAATATCACCTGTAGGCAAGTCTAGTGAGTTTGTGGCATGAAATAAAAAAAAGAAAGAATCCAGCCCTGTACCCTCTTAGAATTAACTTAGGGAACATCAAAAACATCACCTTTTACCAACAGAGGTGTTAAAGCAAAACAAAAAATACTACCAAAATCAGATCTCGCTATACTTTACGGCCGATTAAAATGAAGGTCACTTTGATGCATCCCTTCTGGTACTTACAGAGATCGTGGTATGCTCTAGAAGGGATGCGCCAAAATGACCCTATCTTATAGGACTCACACGACCAAGAGAAGTGAACTAAAATGCAAATCAAGAAGGTTATAAACTGTTTGAGTGTCGGAGAATCAAATCTAATTAAAATAACGGTCAGTTTGATGCATCCCTTCCAGTTCTTGCAGAGATTATGGTATGCACCAGAAGGGATGCACCAAAATGACCATATCTTATATATCTTACGTGATACCAAGGGAGTTGAATTAGATAACAAGACAAAAAGAATTAACGTTAATTATTGAGTGAATTTCAGTTTCTTTAGGTGATCTCGCTATACTTTACGGCTGATTAAAAGGAAGGTCAGTTTGATGCATCCCTTCTAGTACTTACAGAGATCGTGGTATGCTCTAGAAGGGATGCGCCAAAATGACCCTATCTTATACGACTCACACGACCAAGAGAAGTGAACTAAAATGCAAGTCAAGAAGATTATAAACTGTATGAGTGTCGGAGAAACAAATCTAATTAATTTAACGGTCCTTTTGATTCATCTTTTCTAATTCTTACAGAGATTATGGATGCACTAGAAGGGATGCACCAAAATGATTTTATCTTATATCCCCCCCCCCCCCCCCCCGGGCCTTGTTTTGCCCCGGTTCCTCCAACTAACCGGTACTTGCGTGTCAGTTGTGGAGTCACAATGGAACGCGGCGGTTGCAATTTTGCCTGGAACGTTTCCAAGACCAAACGTCTTTCTTGAAGGCGGTTGACGAAGTTAATACTATTTCGTTTCAAAGTTGTGCTGTTTGTTACCCAGTTTTTATTACTGGACGCTGAAATACAACTGATTGATACATAACATATGTTTGCAATATGTTTTTCACTTGAGGTGATGAGTTCTGGGTGCAGCCATGGTGCCGGGTGCGAGACACTGCCGCAGACACAAAAATAACAGACGGTCACGAGATGTCCACTCGACACACCACACGTACGGTAATAATTATTGTCCAATGTCTACTTATCTGTGGACATCAGCAGCAGGCCGGTCCAACGTAAATAAAAAGCTGACAATTATATCGCTTCCGCGGTTGATCGGAAAAAAAGAGTGAAGAGTGAAACCTACCGCACGCGAGCGGTACGGAATTGACTCGTGTCTGGAGACAATTTAAGAGAGTTTCCGCTGTAAACTCGAGTAATAATCATGGTAAAACGAAACAATTCTTGTGCCAACACAATTTATTTCTGATTGAGAATTTTGCGCACCTTCCTTGAAGATCTTGATGCCAAGCATTTAACTGTAACACTTTGTTGTTGTTGCACATTTTGAGCTAGGAAGGCACACTATTTTCGGTGTTACTACACGATATATGAAATCAAAGTAAATCACAGAAATAGTGCTTCATTTTCTGGTACAGACTTTTCGCGTGCATTGCTCGAATTTACAGCGTAAAATCTCAGTTAATCCGGATCTTGAGAGTAAAAGGGTAAATACCAGCTTTAAACTGACAAGGTGTCGGCCATAACGTGTTCGACGGCACTAAAGACGTCGCGTACGTGTTTTTTCCGGCTGCACAAGGGCGCGTTTATTGCCCCCTTCGGTTTGGAGCTGATTACAAAGTTTTGGGCAACTGTTTCAGTGTCAGGATAAACGTCTTCAACTCCCCTGTACTAAAACGTTCCCCAAAACGAGGAACTGTTTGCGGCCGTAGGAGCTATTCTTAAATTCTGCTGTACATGACGCCATAACTGAAGCGTGCCGATCACCCCACCCCCACCCCCTGTGACAGTATGTTGATCATCAAGTCATCGCGTGACTCGGACCAGTCGGTCAAAACCTGTATCTTTGATAAGTGCTGTTTCCGCATTTTATCTTGTGTCTAATAGACTGTTCACCAGTATCACTTTCACCGTCTGCCACAGTGATTTCCGTGCTGGCCGAAAGTTGTTTTTAAAAACTGCTCCCTCAACATGCTCGATTAATTCTCTTTACATGGGACAAAGTCATCTATTGGTGTTCAACAATATAATAAAACAATACAGATGAATGCCTGGAGCGCCAGAAGATTGCAAAATTTGGCGCCTGCTAAGACTTGTGCTCGTCTTCGAGTCTGCACAACTAATTCCGGGTGTTATTCGCTTAAAATTTGAGGACGCCTAGTAGACCGATTCTACGTAAAAATAGCCATAGATGCAGACCGACAGCTATAAAACCTGAAGCCGGACTGATTAGCTATAAGAAAGGAGATGCATCAGACGAGAACTGTGGTAGAATGTGAATTCCTTTTCTGGCCAAAGATCGAATCGAAACGCGCAATTTAAAAAACGAACGCCGAGCGTGTCCAGACAAGGTCTTCAAATCGCGTGCATAAGATCTTTGGCCGGACATTCTGGACTGCAGGGTGCCCCTTCCAAGCTCCCATCCTAAAATAGTTTTGGCAAAACCTTTGCCTTGCACGTGTAGTTAAAGTTACGACGTAAGGTCGACACGATGCGTTTGAATCGCTTCAGATGCTCAAAACAAAAGGACGTGATGCGAGAAACGGTGGGAAGACGCCAAAGCACCGGTTCCCACGGGTCTAAGTAGCGGGAGGCACTTCATCAAGTCAATATTTACACGTTCCACAAGGTTGAGTGCTTTGTTGCTTTTGAGAGCTCACCCTACATTTTTGTCTCTATCAAATAAACAGTGCGGTGCACACGAGGTTGCGCTGATGATGAAGTACACTTGCCCAACATGCTAATCATTTGGCAGGACTGCTGGGAGGTGAACAAAAAGAATAATCTCTTTTGGCTTAAAGAGATTAAATTATGAACAAAGACTGGAGGAATCCAGAGCGAAAAATAGATTTAGGTTGTCCTGGTTTTGGGCCAAGTTCCACAAGAAACTCGGATCTTAGGGCCGAAACCGAATGTGTGTACGCCCTACCTAGAAAATTGTGCAGCAAAAAAAAAAAAAAAAAAAAAAAAAAAAAATTGAAGATGAAGAAAAAACTTGCTTCAAAAACACTGTACAGGAGATCAGACGGATAAACTGCAACGATTTTGATTTATATCATTTGTCTGTTACCAAATATAAAAGGAAGTCTACCGGTGGCTTATAAAAATAGTATACACAGAGCTCAGCCAACGGGTCTGTCCACTACTCCCACGAGGGGAGCGTGCCTGTAAAACTAAAACTACACGTTCACATACAAAATCTATTTACATGCTTGCACTGTGTCTCCCTACATCGTAAAAATATATTACCTTTCTATACTCGAGTGCTCCGAGTCGGACAATATTTGGAGTTTGTGATATGCTTTTGTTACATTTTGGCATGCATCCTAGTTGTATAGCGTAATCTACCCATCTTAAATGAATATGTATAAAACCATAGTTGTTGACTATAATCACTAATATTAGGAGATCAATTTAACTTCCTCTCCGTGTTAAATTACAAATGCTACTTCGTGTTCTTCGAATCGTGCTGACTGAGGTTACGATAAATCTTTCAAGCAAAACTAGGCAATCCCTTGACCTTCCATACAGTCAATCTATCCTCCAACGCAGCCCCTTTCAGTCTCGCTTTCAACGTTTGGTTGAAGCGAGTACACACGTGAGACTACGCTGGAGCCACATAATCAAACACGCTCTTGGATATTATTTCCTGCGCATGGATAACGCACGCGCCCGCCATTACGGCAGCATAAATATACTGGATTATGAACACATGCACTCCTCTTAATCCTTTCACTCCCAAGAGTGATCAACTCCAATTTTCTCCTTCAGTTTCTCACCAGATATATATCATACAGTATGAAGAACTTGGCTTTTGATACCTTGCTAAGACAGAGCTGATTAAACTATAAATTCTCACTAAATTACTCATACATTTTACTTATAATAGGTTGGGAGAATCTGCATTTTGAGCTTGGGAGTGAAAGGGTTAAAACAAAGTTATGACCGCGCGAAAACTACATACTGCTTAATAAATTAAGAAAGTATACGTAAGAATACAAGCTGTTTAAATTTAAAACATTTCAAGGCATTGACTATAACGTATGTGCCTCTAATAAATCGTCGCCATATTAACTTAAAAGAAAACCGCGAGGACAGAACTGGGCGCTTGCAGTTTGTATTCATCTTGACAACAACCGGAATTAAAAAAACAGCTTGCTTGCACGTTTTGTGGTAAAACTGAACAAGAACTTTGACTGGGTTCAGCAAACTCGACGAGTTGACAACGGTGTGATGAAAAGGTCGCCGTATATAGTAAACTATGATACGACTCTCATGCTAAGCTCACGTAGGAATACAAACCGATTTAACAAACCGGTTAGCAGGATATATAAGCACGTGATGCGTGTGGTGAAGACGACGAAGACGATGACGACGACTCGGATTCTGGCGACGGCGTCAAATATGAAGCAGGTAGGTTGGAAGACTGTTCAAAATTCGTGAGATACGGCGGAGACGGGTATTTGTCTCCCATCAGGTGGTTATGTAGTGCCTGTTGGTGTTTCAAGTCTTGATAAACCCCAACAGACTTGCTTGTAACTGGACACACATCGCTCGCTCTGGACGTTCTTACAATGTCGTGATACGCCGCCACCTGAGACGCTCTCGTACAAGGCTCGTTTGTGGACGATACCGGTCTCATGTCTGGAAGAAAGTATTCCACGCTCACTTGCGGATCAGCACTGCAGGGCAGACTGGGCGCACTCTGTGCGGAATAAAGTCTTTGGTTATCACTTGTAAACATGCAGTCCGACATACCTGAGTTAGATACCACGCGGTCCGCAGCGCCTAGTACGGTATCGGGCATCATGCACGAAATAGGAAACGGTTCCTGTAGTTCATCAAAGCCTTCCATGGTGAATTCAGAGCCGCCTAAGTTCAGATTATCTAACCACTCATCACCAATGCCGTCCAAAACAAGATCCCCGTCTCCGAGCATTTCGCCAAGTCCTGCGTCATCCAGCATGGACGACGGTGACTGAGTGTCCAGTGAACCCATCTGAGGCGGGGATAATGTGGTGGAGTTTGCGGGCGAGATGGCGACTGTGCCTGAGCTGCCCTGCGGGGATGGTCCGTTTGCGCCATTAACATATGAAGGAGAAAAGGAATTCCCGCTACTGCAGGGCGAAAGTACGTGAGTAGGAGGAGAGAAACCGTTGGACGGAGATGAATAACACAAACTCGAAGGAGGTGAAACAACTGTTGGTGCCACTGATCCAGCCACAGGGAAGGTGTCCTCGTCCAACCGCGCTTGCTTTTTGCGTTTTCGTTTCGAGTTCCCGTTGACATTTGTTGTTTTAGCGCGCGCGCCCTGCCTGGAGTTGGATGTTTTTGGACGAACCGCTGCAGGGAACTTGTTCATAACTTTAGCAGGCGGTCCATTCTGTGGATCGATTGGAGGTGATGTCGCGCCAGCAAGTGGGGAGTTTCGGTTCTCCAGCGGCGAGTTAAGGAGCGCTTTTGGAGAGTTACAACCTAGTGAGTAGTCTTGCAGCAGCTCCACGATATCCCAGTGTAACTTGAGTTTAGCGATGTGTTCCGGACTCTGCTCCATGTTATCCCGCACTGATCTGTTTGCGAAGTTGATGAGAAGACAACGAACGGTTTCAATGCTGCCTTCGCGAGCTCCAAGAAACAACGGAGTCTGACCCTGCAGTAAACAAAAGAACGGAATCAGAAAAACGAGAATCCACGAGACATCCGAAGACAGAACGACGGAACAACATAAAGTGGTACGAAAATAGACAGGTGTCTACAACTCCACACTGGCTTCATTGAAATTGACTGATATTAGACTAAACTGAGCAAGTTACCTTGCAGTCTTGTGCGTCTTTCTTAGCATTGTTTTTGAGGAGTTCTTCCGTGACCTTCAGACTGTTAACAGCAGCTGCCCAGTGAAGCGCAGTTTTACCTGTTGGAAACGGAACGATCAGTTGAGAATAAAACTTAGTTGCTAAGAGCTGCAACAACTTCAGGGAACAACTTCAAACACCTACCTTGACTGTCAGTATTGTTGACTTTAGCTGCGGCCTTTATGAGTTCTTTCACGATATCAGGCAGGTCATACTTAGCGGCCAAGATCAGTGGAGTGGTGCCATCGTTCATCTTTGCCTCCAGGTTGGTTGCACGGTTCCTCAACATAATCTAAAGACAGCAGGCAGTGCGCCTCCGGGTTAGAAACTAGTATGTTTTGTAACTACATCTAACGCCCTGGCCAAAACGAACGACATAAATCAACGGAAGGCTGCGTATATATGGATGCGTTCTCGTCTTTTAGTGTTCACACGAAAACACAAACCGGAGAGTTTCAAAACAATTAATTTTTGGCTGCGTTTTCGAATCGACGCGTTTTTATCGCTGAAGTCAATCGCTTTCGTGAAAACGCAGCCTTGGTCGGAAACTTGCGTGTCCGTACGGCCAGGACTTAATACTCGGGAATCGCACAACTTCAACCCAATTAAAACAAATCCACAATGGTGGACAGGTTTGCATACCTGGAACACCCCCTGCGCATCAGCGCTGACCGCAAGGTGGAGCGGAGTTCGTCCTAAGTTGTCCTTAGCGTTCGCGTCAGCTCCCGCCTCCAGCAGCCGCTTGGCTGAATCCGCGCGCGAGTGTCGCGCGGCCAGGTGAAGCGCGGTCTCCCCTGTATACTCGACCTGACTCTGTATCGTGGCACCGAGCGCGATCAGTTCTTGCACCATCTGCCCGCTGCTGCTGTCACTATCCTTATCATCATCACAGCCATCTGTCAGTGAACCCCTGCAGGATGCGAGATGCAGCGCCGTAATCCCACCAGGACCGGGCTGGTTCACCTCAAAATCCATCGCGCCCTTACAGTCGCCGTCCTGAGGTGGCGTCAGGGCTGTGCCCGAGCATGTTCTCACGTTGACATCCGCTGCCTCAAAGTGAAGCCGCGTCCATGTGCGTTCGTCTTTCTCACTCAAGTGATCCAGCCGGACCCGCTTGGCCGGGTCGCACGAGTCTCCTGAGGAGCTGCTGATCTCTGACCGCCTCTCGCCTCCTGCCGCTCCCTCCTCGTCCGCCTCACTGGAAGTTTTACTGATCGATCTGTGGAGTCAAATTTTTATCGTGAATACAACAAGCGAGATGAGAGCACGAGTTTGTCCCTAGAATTGTGTAAACGTAATGCAAGAACAACCAAAGTCCTTTTTAGTCTCTTGGAATTAAATGCAATGCCCACTTCTGGACAACTAAAGACCTTGTTTTAGGTTAACAATTTTCAAGTTATCTTTTCTGGGAGAGCTCCTCCAGTATACAGGCAAGAAGAATGAGGGAAAGTTCAGACTTAACCCAGGTTGTTCAAAGCTCGATTAAGTTAATCCAGGATTAATCAAACTCCTTCTCTCGTGCTTGTGGTCAACAAACTACAGTCTGTTCTAGCTCTAGCCACAGCGAGGATTATCATTTTCAGACTTAAAAATGAAAATAAAGTTTCAACCCAACCCAAGCTAGCCTAATCGTGCTTTGGAAAACCGAGCCCTGGACCCTGAAAGTTATTGTATCCTCTGGTTCTAGATTCCGTGTTTTTTTTGTTTTTTTTTCCGGACCTCTTCTCACCTCATAGAAACTTCTTGTCCGACGGGTTCGCGCCTGAAGGAGCGCCGCTGACCACGTCTCTGCGAAAACCCTTCAGGGAACCAGACCTTTGCGTACACTCTCTTGCCGCCCGCCAAAACTCCCACCACAAACAGCGGAATACCCACACATAGAATGGCAATCCACAGGGGCTCCAGAGACGTCTGAGGAGCCGGTGTGGGCGGGGTGTAATCAGGCTCACCTAAAATACAATGGAATTTTGAGTGTCGCAAAAACAAACAAACAAACAAAAAACAGGACCGGACTTTACTTGACTTAGTGATTTTGCTTCAGCCCGAGTACATGTGGCTACTTACTTTGAGCGGAATACACATCATATGGCAGGTCCAATTTTTGACTTGTTGCTGTTGCTCCCAAGAAGTTTGCAGCCTAAAAGAAGGGCAGTGGGCCGTTATACACAACGAGGAAGACAATAAAATGCCAGAAAACTTGACAGCAAGATACGCACCATATTCGCATCCTGCACACACTCTCCTGAACACCCCCGCTTGTCGAGCTTAACGTGCAACTCCGTTCTAAAAACAAACGGGAAAAAATGAATGACAAGTTGAGCACACTGTCAGGCCGGTCAGAGGATCGTGAGCTGGTACATATGCACACGCGCCTGTGTGTGTGTGTTGGTGTGTTGGTGTAGAGATAAAACGTATATGTATCCACTTGAGGTCGATATGTACAATCTTAACGCCGTAAAAGTGATTTAAGCTGGCGTTAACGAGCGTCTAAAAGTCTTCGTCTAAAGTGTACCGGATGAGGCTCAAAACGCCCGCTTTCAAGGCGCTAGGTTTATTCACATCAACCTTGAATATACACTTCTTTCTAGTTGCCTTACTAAATATACGTACCCGCCACTTGAACTTGCGCGTCTATAGCGGAACACTGGAACCTCACTCAGTGCCCTCCTTTTGCGGGAAGTCGGGAACTCGTACTTTTTGACCATAGGTTCGTTGTTCACGTCAGTCTTGATGATAGCGACAATCCTGAGCACTTGTGACAGTCTGTACATGAACTGGTGTGAGCCGTTCAGAAACTTGTTCGGTGACACCACCAGAATCAACACCAGAGTACCGTCAGCCTGAGAAAACAACAGCAACACCGTACGTGAGGACCGTGAGTGTGAATTTTTAGTTTGAATCCACTGATTTTCGACTGGATTCACCTCAACGCATTTATCTGACAAAGGGTCGATGAGTCAGGACACAAGAACTCGTCCGTTGTCGGTTTGTGAGCATCAAAATTTCGATTTGGGAAGAGCAACAACTGACGAGCTTTCAAAGAAAGGTGCAATGAAAAATACGGGGGAGGGAGGAGAAAGGATCAATTGCAACATCAATAAACGCCAGGACTCACATAGTTTGGTTTGTCAGCCGCACAGTCTAGACCATCCTTTAAGCAACCGTCTGTATTGCAGTTGGAGTCACAGCGAGCATTGGAGAATCGAGACGAGCAATATGAAGGACTCCTGAAAAGCACCCAAACTCACAATTAGAAGGCGCCCTTCACTCTTCCAGCTTTAATTTACGTAACACAAAATCTCAGTTACACTGACTGCCATAGCAAACAACCGCCCACTTTACCAGCACTTTTGGTCGCTGCCAGTTTTGCAGTCAAATCCATCCAGAAGACAGCGTTCGGTATTACATTCTTTGTTACACTGGCCATCTTGAAACACGTCGTAACACGCGGAGCCGTTAACTGTCAATGCGCTGCAATTGGCCCAAGGTTTCAAGCCCAGGGAGCAGCGTCCATTATCCCAGCCACACGCTTGGTTGTTACACCGCTCCTACAGGTCAACCAAACGCACAACGTTTTAAATAAACTCTTCTTTTGATAGTTATAAACACTCGTTACGGCGTTCACCATATACCCCCAGGCACCTCAACTTAATACGTTAATACGTTCTACTGTTTTATCCTGGTTAGTTTAACGTTTTCACTTCTATTTCTCCCTCAATTTCTCACCAGAAATGTATCATATAGCAAGAAGAACTTGGATTTTGATACCTTGCTCAGATGATAGCTGATTAAACTCTTCATTCTCACTACATCACTCATAAAATTTCCTCTTAAATGGTTGGGAGAATCTGCATTTTGAACTGTATAACAACTTACCTTGCACTCGCTTGGACCAATCATCTTGGCTGAACAATCATCATATTCACACTTTGCGCGTTCCTCACAATGATCTCCCGTGAATTTCCCTACAAAGTACACAAAAGGCAAAGAAAATGAGATTGTATGTGAAACACTCTCTGTTCAGTTTCATGTGTGTGGTTGGGTTGTTTGAAAAAAAAAAAAAAAAAAAAAAAAATGCCTTGCCACGTCAACACATACCTCTGCAGATACATTTGTAGCCATTCACTTGGTCAACACATTTCCCTCCATTCCGACAAGGACTGCTGTGACACTCATCAATGTTCTGCTCACAGTTCCTTCCTGTGTAACCCACAGCACAGAGGCATGTATGGATGCCATAGCCATCAATACACTGTCCACCATTCTTACAAGGAGCTGATAAACACTCGTCTTTGTTCCACTCGCATTGGGTGCCCTCTATACCTGGTTTGCAGCTGCAAGTATAGCTCCCACCAGAGTTCATGCATGTGCCATTATGCATGCATGGCTTATCGTAGCAGCTGCGCACCTTCCTTTCACAGTTCAACCCTGCATACCCATGGTAGCACATACAAGTGTACTTTCCAGTCCCATCCCTACAAGATCCACCATTCTTACAAGGATAAGACAAGCACTCATTGATGTCAGTCTCACAATCTTTTCCCACAAATCCACGTTTACATTGACAGTGGTAGTCATTTACAAGAGAGACACACCTCTGGGTGCCACGGTTGGAGCAAGGCTTCGCAGCACACTCGTCAATGTCAATTTCACATCGAGCTCCTGTGAAGCCTGGCTGACAGCTACAGTTATAGCTGCGCAAGCCGTCATGGCATGTTCCTCCGTTGAAACAAGCTCCTTCAAAACAGTCGTTGGGATTCACTTCACAGTGCGAGCCAACCCACCCAACGGGACAAGTGCATACACAGTCATTCACTAGATCAATGCATGTGCCACCATTCTTACACGGATCCACTGCACACTCATCAATGTCAACTTCACAGTTACGGCCAGTGAAGCCATGATAACAACTGCAAGTATAATTTCCCACATGATCTCTGCAGGTTGCTCCATGCTGACAGGGTCCACTTGCACAGTCATCAATGTTTATCCCACAGAAACTTCCTCCAAATCCTGCAGGGCAGACACAAGTTTGCACCCCATTGCTGTCATCTTTGCAAGTTCCACTGTTGCAAATGTTGTTTCCATTAGCTTTGCTAATGGCTACAGAACAAGACACTTCCTCCACATCACAGATGACTCCCCGGTACCCTGAATCGCATGTACATGTGAAATCCACTCCGCTTTGTGAACAAGTTCCACGTATACAAGGATGCGTACTGCACCAGTCTATGACACGATCACAGTTCTTGCCAGTGTATCCAGGTTTACAGTAGCAACCATATGACCCTATCTGGTCCACACATGTAGCTCCATTGTGGCATGGATTAGACTGGCACTCATTGATGTGATTTTCACAACGCTCCCCATTAAATCCAGCGGGGCACTTGCAGGTAAATTTGTTAATTCCATCCAAGCATGATGCTCCATGAAAGCAAGGTCTAGAAGCAAAAGAAACATTTCAATTCACTGTTCCTAAAACCCATATTTAACCTGAAATAAGTAATAGAACATTCTTTCACCCAATCAGTGGCCATGTCATACTACATAAATGACAACTTCAATGCTTTTCCCTAAAATGGTATTTTACTGTCCCTCAAAATTTGTTTTTACCACAACACACTAGTTTCTCGCTCTCTGATTGGTCGATTTACCGTGGTAAATAAGAGTCCAGACAACGATGCTGACGCCAGCATGTCACGTTTTGCAGCGAACTACAACGAAAGTTTCCTGTATATTTCTAAATGTTGTGGTAAAAAACAAATTTCCACTGGTTTGCCGTGGTGTGGACTCTTATTTACCACGATTTACGTCATCACATGGTCAAAATTAGTTGCGGACTCACTCCGCGAAGCGCCTCGTGAGTCCACAACATTTTGACCATGTGATGACGTAAATCTTGGTAAATAAGAGTCCACACCACGGCAAACCAGTGGAAATTTATTAATTAGTATTGCGGTGTCTTGCGAATTCTATGCACTCTTACAAAAGCCGTGCACAAAACAGGAAAACAATGGGTTGGGCTCTGCATTACTCCTCAGACCATTACCTCGATTGGCACTCGTCAATATTGATTGTGCAGTGACGCCCAGTGTATCCAGGAGTACAGTGACAGGTGTAGTCGTTGATACCGTCCACGCAGGTTCCATGGGTACATGGCTTGGATAAACATTCATCAATGTTCACGTTACAAAGTTGACCCGTGAATCCTGGGCGGCAGGAGCACGAGTAACCTCCAAACTTCGCAATGCACGATGCACCGTTCTGGCATCCATTATCAAGGCAGCCGTCAATCTTCACTTCACAGTCAACACCTGTGAAAGGAAACAAGATGACACATGCATTCAGTTACATGCTCTTGTCGTGGTCTTCACTTTACAGTTGACATTGATCAAAGAAAACAAGATGACACATGCATTCAGATCTGAAGATCAATTAAAATTAATGGATCACTTGCTCAACCTGTCTTGCAATGTAAGAATTGTTCTGTTTGATGGAGAATTTGTATTTTGAGGTCGAGTCAAAGAATGACTACTAATCAAATTACAACCCATCCTTTCGCTTCAATTTCAATTTTCTCTTTTGGTCTGACTTTTATCATACAGTTGGGAGAACTTGGCATTTGATACCTTGATCACATGAAGACTGACCAAAATATCAATTCTAACTCTAACACTCATACTTTTTCTTTTTGAATGATTAAGAGAATCTGCATTTTGACCTGAACAGGTTATAGATGTTGGCTGGGTCTGTAATAAAAACTTTTGTTTTGTGTACAAACCTGTGAATCCCTGCCTGCACAGACATTGGTATTGAGCTATGCCATTCACACACTGTGCACCATTCTTACAAGGAAATGAAGCACACTCATCAATGTCAATTTCACACTTTGGACCAGTAAAACCAGGATGGCAATGGCAGATGTAGGAGTTCACTTTATCCAAACACTGTCCTCCATTCAAGCACACGCCAGGTTTGCAGTCATCGGCATTGTACTCGCACTGGTTCCCTGAGAACAAAGATCAATAAACTGTGAGATAACCAAGGGGTGGGGAATAGTATCTAGAAAATCATGGGTCTCAGAAAGTTTTGGTCCGATCTTGGAATCTCGGCAGCCTTTTTGATGAGTCTCAAAGTGGTTAAAGTCTTGTTCTCCAATTTTTTTAACAAGGGCATCAGCGTCTTGGATTTTACCATTCGCTGCCTCTAAACCAATTCAATCCAAGCCAATACAAAGTCACTGTCTCGCCCATGAAATACATCAACGCAGGACATCAGGAGAGACACTTACCACTTGTTCCCGTCCGGCAAAGACAGAGAAATCCATTGACCCGGTCCTGACAAGTGCCCCCATGAGAACAAGGATTACTGGCACACTCATTAATGTCCATGCCACAATCCTTCCCTGTGTATCCAGCAGAGCATTGGCACTTATAATCATTAATTCCATCCACACATTTACCATTGTTTTTGCATGGCATTTTAGCACAATCATCAACATTCTGTTCACACTGTTGACCGGAAAAACCAACTGGACAGGTACAAGTGTAGGAAGCCACACCATCCTTGCAAGTGCCACCATTTTGACAAGGCTTTTCAGCACAGTCATCAATGTTTTCCTCGCATCTTGTTCCGTTATATCCCAACACACATGTACACTTGTGTCCATTGATCAAGTCATGGCATTGCCCGCCGTGCAAGCAAGGATTACTGTTGCATTCATTAATTTCCTGGTCGCAGAGTTTTCCAGTATAGCCACTGTTACAGGTACATCTAAATTCACTGGCGTAGTCAAGACAAAATCCATGCAAACAGGGATTTGACTGGCACTCGTCAACATTTGTTACACAGCGAGGACCTGCAAAAGAAGATAACTATAACTATGTATCTCTTTCAATATATTTCTCTATTTCTCACTCTGCCTCTGTTTGCCTGTTTCCTTTCATTCTCTTCGGATGTATTCTCATGCTTACCAGTGAAACCTGGAATGCAGTCGCAAACAAAACTTCCAGCAGTATTTCTGCACGTTCCTCCATGGTGGCATATTGGTATACCAGTATTGCATTCATCTATATCAACATCGCAGAGATTCCCAGTCCAGCCCCTGGGACAAGTACAAGAAGCATTTCCAAACGCATTTGTAGAACAAGTGGCTGAGCCTTGGCATGGACTTGAAAAGCACTGATTGTCAAACTGACACACAGGACCTGATACAGGACAAGCACAACAACTATTAAAGAGGACAATCTTTTATAAGTATACTGGTAAGTCTAGAGAGAAACACAAGGAAGAAACAACATTGCTCTTGCACCTTATATAGACTGACCTGTTTTTTCTGGTGGACAAATACACTCGTGGTACCCCACTCGGTCAATACAAGTGCCTCCATTATGACAAAGGGAAAATGGATCAGAAACTTGACAATCATCTATATTGATGGAGCAGTCAAATCCTTCCCAGCCGTAGATGCATCGGCAGGTATAGCCACCATAGTAATTCATACATGTGCCTCCATTCAAACATGGTTTGCTCATGTTCAGGCATTCGTCCACATCCTCGGTGCAAGTATCTCCAGTAAAATTTGCAGGGCAGCTGTGTATAAAAAGAAAAAGGCAAAGACCATTTACACAACAGCTAAAATTGCCCTAACAGGTCATTTCTATGCATGGGTGCTATGTCAAGGCCTACAGAGACCTTTCTGATTCCTTTCAAAAGTACATATAACCCCTTCACTATCTCGTTCCTGTACAAAATAAACTTGGACTTCACTTAGTCATTAACATGAGCACTGTGCTGTTAAAATGAGTTCAGGGAAAGTTTTATCTGATTTAATTGGTCACACTCTTTGGGTTTTTTTCAGAGATCACTTGCAGAGTGAAAAGATTATAGAGTTTACTGATGACTTATATTGTATAAAGCTCTTAAAGCCATGACTAGTTTGCTTGTTTCTACATTTTTTAGTTTTGTAGTAATTTGAACTTGCAACCCACATTTCAGAGGATACAAAGTGTATAAAGGTCTATTAAACTGATGCAGAGAAGGGGCATGACAATGAGCTCAGCATGACATCACAGCATGCAAACAAAATATCACACTGAGCAAGAAGGTGCAATCACACAAAAGAAAAATATCAATTAAAATTGATGTATTAAGCTAAATAATGAAGTCATCTTTTAGGGCAAAAAGCTAACCAGTCAGAAAGTCTACTTGGCTTCATCTTAGATAGATCATCAAACAAATTGAGTGACTTGAAGATTTCAAGCTATTGTACTGATTTAAAATTAAAATCCAAGTTTAAGTTTGCTGAAGACAAAAATAAACAGGTAAAATTCTTCAGGGTCATCATTGACACTGCCCAAGGCAGTAACAGCAGGAAAGAGGAAATCATTAAATGCAATAAAAAATTCCCTATAACAACAAACTGCCAGTTTGAACATGCCCATAGCCTCAAACTGCACAGAAACAAAAAAATATTTCAACTGTCACATATGCTGATAGTGACTATTAATACACTTTTTGCAGATTGGATTCTGGAAAGGTTTGTGTCAAATCAATATCGAGAAATCGGCTTAAGTGCTGATGGGACTTTTTAATCGCTCCCTTGGGAGCTTTGTCAAGTGCGACCTCACAGTTTTTGGCAAAACATCAAGAGTGAAATTCCACCCCCAGAAATAATGTAACGGCTTATCGATGAAATCTGGTCACTTTCCCTTTCTAATTTACACGTACGCCTTTACTCACGCGCAGGTTTAAATCAAATCATTACTACACTGAACGTTTTAGGTTTGAGTGTTCTCAGCTGCATTCTCAATCCTTCACGATTCCATCTGGATATTGAGACTGCGGTATATTCGTCTGAACGACAAAACTCGAGGGCATGCAGCTGTTGAAAGCAGCTCCACATGGCGGACGGCCAAATGGGCCAAAACAAATCGCTGCCTGAACAATAAAGCACCATTGTGTTTGGCCTTTCAAAGCCCCGTGCATTCTTCTTTGACTCACGAGCAAATATTACAGATATGACTTTTCGGGTCTGGTGTTCATAACAAATAACTCGGCTTTATCTGATCACCACAGTCCGTCTTCCTGAACACTCGCTATGGCTTTGTAAACGATACTTTTTACTCGGCGTTTCGAAACATAATTCGCGCAAACTGCGCAAATTCGAAAAATTAGACTTAGAATGAAAACTGCCACGTTTTCTTATTTGACTTGGATAAAAAACAACTAAACACCAAGATAGTTTTGAAAACGCGACCCAGCGTTTCGCAGTCAGAAACGCGCCTTTTTTCGCCACGCATTTCAGCGTTTGCCTTCAGGGTGCGTCTGCTCGAAGGAGGGTAACAATATAGCGAGAGTTTCGATTCGTCTATAGCAATCTAGTGATGACGGGCCATGTAAATAAAGATTACCAAGAAGCGCTCCATAAGCTTAATGCACCGCCAGTTGTTTTACAAACATGACCTACAAACGAGAACAGCTGGTGAAATGAAAAGTCTGCGTCGTGATCATCTCAAAACAAGACAGTTGGGCAATATAAACAGCCGTTTCGACTTCTGTGCTTATGCTGGCGTTTTCTCGCCTCTTTTTGCTTCGCCAAACATTGACTTTTGTTCGCTCCGGAAACAGAAAGAAGTTATTTTTGCGACGTGATTTTTTTTCTTTTTCGAACGATGAAGCAGTTTAGTGGGTTTCGTTCAGTTGATTTCGTTTAGTGAATTGACGAAACAAAAGTTCTGATAACGCAATTAATTCATAATCTCGAAGACCATTAATTACGCAGAAAACGTGTCAGAAAAATCACGATTTGATGAACACGGGAGATGTGATGGACATCACAGGTTAGGCTAACAGACGCATTTTAACGGTTCTTTCGATTAAGTGCGAGCGCCACCAACTCGACAGTGTTTTATTGAGCACATTTTATGTTGAATAAAAACATCTGGAGCGAAGCCTTAATAATTGATGTTGTTTCTAACCGCTGCCAATAGCTATTAGAAACTCCCAACAAACATGTGCTACTATTGCATTGCCATGGTTCCAATTTTTCAAAATGCGAATTTTGAGCAATTAATTTGACCTTTAAGGTAATTATCGGAACAACCAAAACTGTGATTTCAATTAGATTGTCAATTCCTTTTCCTCGCTAAATTAACTGACTCCCGTAAATGGCTAGCAGGTCGAAATTCCGTTTACACAAAGAGATCAGGGTGGCCTGGATTTCTGGAATATTACAGCACAAACAACTGTCACAACAAGACAACCGCGCCGACGTTAGGGCAGAAAACGACACAGTAACAACGGCTAAACCGAAGGAAAGAAAACATTTCAAACGCAAAACGAAAGCAAAAACTTTCCCAAAAAATCAAAGCGAGGCAAGCGCGACAAACTAAACAGTGTCAAGCCAGAGATGTTTGGCGAGGAATATACAGCGCATTAGGTTCACGTGCTCGGAGGCTTAAAACATCAGTTACAACATTAATGTTAAAACGTAAAGTAAAGTAGTTTCCTTGACTAACTCACCTGCACTGTGCACGACCATTCAATACGGAGCACTTGCCTCCATTCTTACAATATCCCAACGTACACGTGGAAGCTACAACGAACAAACAAAGAGCAAAGTAAAGCTTGAAGCCGTCAAAAAAACCAGGTGGAAATCTGAACAATACGCAAACGCAATACAAGGACAGCTGTTTATGAAGCAGTTGGTTAAGAACATCGCAGGAACTACAGATCCAAAGGATCTGTAAACAGACCCTGCTCCAATGTTGCAGCACATTTCCCAAATAAATACCTCAGTGTTCGCGGAGTGAAAAGCTAATTTCATTACTGGTGTCATAAAACAACTGGCAATTGAGTCAAGTTTCGTCATTTTTACGCCTTCACGAGCATTTGAAAGTCCATTTCAATGAACTGCGGTGTGAATCACGCATTTCTGTAAATAGAACCCGCATTGCCGTCATCAATGGGAAGCCATTCTCCCACGGAAATGAACCGCACAATTTGGCGTTCAACTTGAAACATACGATGTTAAGTTCGCATGTCCTTTACAAAGCCCACAAGCCTTTACAAGTGATCAGAAGTAGTTCAGCGTCTGCGATTGCCTCGGGACGTTCTCTTCATACAACATCTGGCCATGTGAGGGGCACGGCGGTTAGAGAACACGCATTGACAAACAAGGTCGAAACTTACCCAGAACTATCGGAATGAGAGCAGCAAGGAGAAGGGAAACGAGTAGAGGCTTCATAGTGATGGTTGAATCCTCACTGAACGTAACTCGATCACCTTTCTTGCTTCATCCGGCGAATCAAACATTGAGCTGTGAAATGGTCAGTATTCCCACGGCAAACCGCAGCGATAGAGTTTCACTTGCCTCACTTCTGATTTGCCTCATTTGCATTTGTATGCAACAATATGCAGCGAGCGCCTAATTAGGTGACCAACCGCGTCGCGCTTCTCGCCTTTGTTAAAATCACTTGACCAATCACAGGTGTGAATGGTTGATGATTGACAGACGACTAAATCTTGCTCGGTGCGTTGCGGCCACCGCGGGTAGGCCGGGCGTCATAGCCGCTTTGTACTCAATTGTCACCGCCTAATTAACACCTGAGCAGCGCGGGACCAAGCTCCATTGCAAAAATTCTGCACGCACCGCGCACTTCAAACTTACGCACTCAGTCAAGCCACAAGGACGCTGTAAAGTAGCTGAGCACACTCGATTTTCCCAAAGTTTTCGAGTTTGTACTTACGTCCGAATGAACATGTTTCCATAACAACTGTATCTTTCTAGACGAGGTGAAATTTTCCCACGGCTCGCGGGCAGATAAGAGCAAGGGAAACAAGAGAAGAGGCTTTTACTGGTTGTGAGCCAAAAGAGCCAATGTGTCGCCCATTTGTTAAAAAGGAACAAAATGCAGAGACGCGGCCAAAAATGAACACCCCTTGATCGCGAAATGAAGTACATTAAGCAGTCTAACCAGTACACAATGCTAGATGCGTATTCATGTTATGTTGACCAGGTTTACCACGAGAAGACACAACATACGGAATAAAAGTCTCCTTCCCAACCCTAGCTCCTCTCGATTAAAACAAAAAACAAAAATGGCAGAAACTCTGGTTGTTCTGTAGTGTGTCAGTCTTCATGCTCTTTTTCCCTTTATGGGTTTTTGCATCACGTCAAACTGAGAAGATAAACCGTTTAAACAGTTTGTGACCTTCTGGCAACTCAAGAGCATTCTGGAAGCTGTTTCAAATTGCACCAGCTACAATTGTAATAGTACACTTCCTTAGTTTCGAAAGCTGTTTTGTCTGTTGTATAGAAAATTCACCGCAAGAAAATCGCTTTAACCAATTGTCATTGAAGAAAACGTCTTGGAGTTTGTTTGAGGGATCGCACGTGCCACCAGTCTCTCTTACAACAAGTGGAAACAAAACGTCCAGCTGACTGAAACGGGAATGAAAGTGAACGGGATATTTGGCGCAGGATATTTTATCTTATCGCTGAATAGGCGAACCCCTAAAACAAACATAAAACCAAAGTTTAAAAACACGGAATTGGAGTTGACATAAGCATCATAAAACAGTTCATATTCAAACAGAAATGTCATAGCCAAACACAATCAAGTCATCTTTGTAACATGTGGAAAAAAAAAGAGTCTTTTGTTCCAGGGAAAGAGTCGCAAAATAACCTGTCATGTCAGTATATCAAATCAATCTTGTTTGTTGATTAGCACAAAGTGAGGCTTTTTGCGGGTATGTACCGGTCACTGCGGTACGTCGGGCGGACCATTGAATCAAAGGAGAAAAAAGGAGTGTTTCTTAGGGACTCCACAACTAAAGTACTCACAGCCCCAGGTTCATCGCGCCTTGCTATCGGGACGTATTAGAGAGCGCTATTCCGAAGTAATTAGAAATATTACTAAGTAAACTTTATTTCACACGAAGGGATGCGGAAAAAAGATTTATTGGTATTTTGAAGAGAATTAGTTTCATTGTTTTCCCATGACGCCTATAATTTGACAGCTGATCGATGGATCAGATATGAAGTGCCATTGGCAGGAACTGAACGAGACAAAACAGTCTGTACTGGCTCAGAAGAGCATAATTCATGATTAGAAAACCGAGGCTGGGTGAAGTTGTTAGTGCGAGACGAACCCAAAAGTCAAGTGAAGTGAAGTCACATGACACATCAACACGTGCGCAATAAATAGCCGGCCGTAGTCGTCAGCAGGTTGTTTTTTATGCATGGAATGTACGCACCCGTGCATGTGCTGTTTAGGCGACCAGCAAAGTTTGTAATCTCATCGCTGGAGTGTTTGACTCGAGTCATCATAACAAAATACGCGCCCTTGTCGCAACCGCAAACTATTTTCACAACATATATTGGGTGCTGATGGTTAGCAAAAGTTGTCCATCATTTGTGGTGGCCCTAATGGCTGGTCGGTGTGGGCAGGAAAACCTTTAACAGCTTCAGAAAGCGTAGATGAGCGCCAATAAGAGGCTCGCCTACTTCAGATTATTACTCAAATAGTCCAGGTCATCAAAGTAACTTTGCGAGCCAGTCATGTCACAAACCGATTGAGATTTCGAGCTGAGCGGAAGTCATTTATCATATCAAAAAAAGTGCGGTTAAGTTAGTAGCACTTTGGCCAACTTCAAACAAAAACTTTCACGGAGTTTTCAGTAACAATAGTGTTTTGAATAATAGCAATAAAGTTTGAATGAAGCGGTAACGTGTACACAACAAAGGCACACGTGATACAAACAAAGGGAGGTTTATCCGACCAATCAGTGTGCACGCCCTTGAGTCGTTGAGTTAATCTCTGGGGAGTACAAGTGTTCTATGATGGAGTTTCAAATCAAAACTGATGAGCTAAACACGCTGTACCTCAATAGATAAACACTTGCTGGGCTATACGCGTTTCCACTCGCAGTGAATGGAGATCTGAGCGCTTGCTTATCGTGGCTAAAAATATGATAAGGTGCAAGCCCGCGATTTGGATTGAACACCGCATGTTGGGGTGTGGCACTCTCAATGGCAAAAGTTTATTTCCTGAGGGCAGTGTTTTTGAGAAGCATAGATTTGTGCAAGACGGTCAAATCGAGATAAATAACAATGCAGGGTATGTTGGTGTTTTCGCTCTTCCTTTTTTTTAATAACAATTGTTTTATTTACCGTAAGCTAATTTTACTTCCCGCCATTTTTGTATCATTGCTCATTTCGTGCTTGACTGCTGCCAAAGATACATTTCCACAAACTTAACTTAAATAATAAATGATATAGAACAGGTACAAAACTTATACAATAATGACACAATGGAAAAATAGGTTGCTTTTATAGTTCATTCACTGGTCTAAAATTAAAAATACCCTTTTTTTTTGTTGAAAACTATTTGTTTTTCGGTTACCACATATGCGGAAGAAGCAACGACAATAGTCTGAGTTTCATTAGCACCCGACAATCAGAAGAGTACGCGATTGTGTCGATTTTATTGGTCGCGTTCGTTGCATGAGAGAAATGTCACAACCTGCTGTCAGTTTTACTGTCACAGCTTCAGTGTTGTGTGCCAAGCACCTGTTGAATGTATAGAAGCATCTAAACTTGAAGACATGTGTCAGGTAGCACAACTGAGTGCTGAATTGCCTTATTTGCAGTGAAAACTGTCCTGCGCTCCGGCAGATTGCCACCGACTAAAATAATGACGCTTGCAGACAGCTTTTTGTGGGAAGTCCTTTTTGAAATCCGTCACATGAGGTACTATCTAATTTCCTTGAGACCGAGAAGGTTCAAACAATGTATAAAACGATCATAGTTAGTGAACGTGAGACTTAACTCCTAATAAATGCCACCAATTTTGGCATTTTCATTGTGCCATAAAGTACAAAGTGCCGACAAAAGACTAAGCGAATGGTAACTAAATGGTCACTGTATAGAATACTCAGTCAACAACTGGCAATGAAACCCTGACAACGCCTGGCGAGTAGCAAAGTCCGTCTGCATACTCAGACCAACCCGCTAACTGTTTATTTAGCGCTGTCTGTTTGGACCAGTAGCGAATAGTTTTCTATCTTACACTGTTCTGGTCAGCAGATTAAGCGCTTGTTCGTGCCGCTTGAGCTGCGTTTCTCATATTGCTTTGTCATGACGGGCCAGGATATTCTGTAGCAGTGCGACCGGTCAAGGCCAATTCAACAACCAACAGACACGCATGCGCAGTACAGCTGAGAACGATAACTTCCTGAACTAAAAGCCGGCAGATCCAAGTCAGTGAATCCGTTCATAAAATCGTGTCCTTAAGACGCAGCTGTTCTAATATTGGAATAAAGCACTCGAAAGTAAATTGTGAGCAGGCACTCAAGATGCAGGGCAGGCCAACACGAGGAGTGGCTCTTAGACAAAATATCTGACCAATATATTGTATGATACCGCTATGGAGTTGACAACAACAACGATAGTGATATTGAAAAGGCGACAATGACGATGGGAGAATGAGAACGCCGGCTGAGTGATAATGAGACAGATAAGCGCGATTATTAGTATTTGATTATTAATGTCATTACCCCGGGGGGAGGGGGGACTCATTATAATTTTGGATGGGGGGTGTGCCGCCCGGTCCTGAAAACCCTTACCCTATTTAGACCAAAATACCTGATTTTCTGTACCCTATTTCAGACCTGACTCCAAAAATGTATATCCTATTTCAGGCCTTTGTTTAGAGATTTTTGTTCTTTTGCAACGATTTCCGCCCTGTGTTTTCTTCCATTTGCCGTGAAATGTCCGCGGCGACATATTTCTGTTAAAATCATACTTATCCCAGACCAAAAGGACAAAATCGATACCGTATTTCAGACCAAAAAGGCAAAATAGATACCCTATTTCAGACTAAAAATGCTTGAAAACGATACCCTTTGGGGCGGCACATACCTATATGGCTTATATATGGGAGTACCCCCCCCCCCCGAGGTCATTACACGTCCGTTATGTTGAAAGATGAAATTAGCTAATAACTCATTTGGAAATAGAAAAATATTATAGCAATAAATCCATGTCACTACCTAAGCTTATCACAGCAAATATGGAGGACAAACTACAACAGACAAAGAATTGTTATATGTTCATGTAAAACAGCCTCCCTATTATCTCCTCCATGCAAAAGGGGAGTATTCCCATGGCGTGAAACAAATCTATCGTTTGACTAAAACCTAAAAAATAACTCTATACTGAAGATCTGAAAAGTTAGTTTGATACAGTATTATTAGTCGGCTTAGTAGGCTTTATTCATGACAACGGGTTGCGTGTCCCCGCGTTTCGGTTTAACAGCAAAGCGTGGGATCGTATCAACGGTAACGGGTTGATGTGGATACGCTAAGTGTACACTCAAGTTTCCACGTAACTCTTCGTCGATGAGATAAGATCTCTCACTGATTCAATCCATGTAATCTTTATCACTATTACCAGACCATCTCCACGCTATACAGTTAAGTCGAGACTTCTCTATCTCTCAGACTTCAGTCAGCGCCTTAACGACTCTATTATCAATAGCCAACTCTCTCGTGTATGAACTAAGAGCGGGACTCCAACCCAATAAAACATCAGACACGAACATGCATTATCTGAAAATTCACTGACCAGTTCAACCCCCGGCGAGCAGGAGTTGGACTAACCGGCTAGCAGTCGGCGTCTACTGTTCGTGAACACCGCATGCTTTTGGCGTAAGACTCCCAGTCAAAAGTAAACCCAAGTGAAGGAAGGAGGCACACAGCTGAGTGAGGGCGTACATGAAGTGTAAAACGCGGCTGTCCAGGTATTTCCTTCCTCCTCACTTATCAGATCATAAAGGAAATATCGAGTAAACTAACACAGCAACCAAGATAACTGAGATATAACTGCAGAAGAACTGGAGCACTTAACTAGAACAAAGCAACTGATTGACTCAGGCCCGACCTTGCCAGGTTACTTTGGCTAAACCGTGACGTCAGTGCAACATGTACTAAGGGCGCGTTCTTTTGGGACTATTATGTAAATATTTCTGTTCCGGAATAGACGGTAATAGCTGTGTTTTCTTGGGACCTACTCTGATACCGGAATGAACAGAATAGTATTCCGTTCATTCTGTTCCCGACATGTTCGGAATGTAAAGGAGCCGGTTTTTGGATATATCAGTTTTGGTCAGCTATTCTGTTTTCGAGATAGTGCAAATTCTGTTCTTTTGGGAACTGGCATTCCGGTTATGTACTTGTTATTCTTATTCCGGAATAGGAATAGACAAAATAGCCCAAAAAGAATGCACCCCAAGTTTTTATATCGCACTAGTATATCGTAATTAGCCGGGGAAAGTTGTTTGGTCACTCGCTTGTTCTGATCACAGAATATCACTAAAACTATTGAAGACCATCATTTTAAAATGTTCATAGTCAGTTTCAGGCCAGTAACCTGGCTACCATCAAACAGTATTGGATTGAGAGACAAATGCAGTGGTATAACCACACCCACAAAATAACTCCACACGTGCAAACTTTAACTGCGGATGAATCGTTCACTTGCGAGACGTTTTTCTTTTATTTCATCACAGAGATCGTCACACAGAATAAAGAACGTGAATTTTGATAGCTTGCTCAAAAATAGAATTTGATTCGCTACGACATCCAGTCCACGTTTTTACATGCAGAGAAATGACTTCACGGAACAAAGCTAACCAACTTCAGCCTTAGAATACCACAAATCTAACTCTTGCTATTCTCCAGTCTATAGGTAATAGTATTAATCCTTCGCCTAAGTTTGATCGATACCCTTTCCACATACAAGACGAAGAGTTGTCATGGCAATCACAGATCTCTCCAAAAGAATATTGTCACGTGACCGGTCGGTTCCAGGTGTGGCAGCGTATTCATGACTTTTCCCGCCCTTTTTAAAATATATTTCTTGCTCTTATTTGAGTGGTCACACCTTTAGGTTTTATTTAATAGTTTGAAGTTTATAAAACTACATGAATCCTTTCAATAGCCACGTGAACCACTGCTGTTATACTGTATTTAGTGAGAGCTTTCACAAGTGTTTCACATGACATTTCAGGAGTCGGAACTAGTGCAAAAAAGTATTACCAATCGCAGAAGATCGTCGAAAGAAAAAGTATTGTAAAGGTCCGGCTGCACTTTTTTTCGTTCTTTTTTTGGTCAAGTACATTGCTGTTTTTGCTTTCTTCACAACCCGTCGTGTTATAAGAAGGGAAACCATTTTTACCGACGCGTTTCGACACTCAAATAGGATAAGATTGTTGTGCTGGCCATACTGTCGCGTTCAGCGAAAAAAAAAAAAAACAACACAGTTTTATTAACGAAAACATTTACAATAATAACTCGGGAAAATTTTCAGTTGATGAAATCACCAACGTTTGTGAATGAGATCAGTTAGAAGAAAAATATTGCAAAGATTTCCGGCTGCATATTATTTCACTGTTTCTATTTAAGAACATTGCCGGAGTTTTGTTTCTGTACACACTTTGCGTCATAAAAAGTGAGTATTCAAACAACGGGGTTCGACAATCATAAGATTGTCGGATTCAAGTTCTAGATCTGGAAGTGATGTCTGCAGTCAGAGCCCATTTAAAACGAAGCATGTTGTTCATGCCCTCATGAAGTCATTTCTCTCAGTCCCGACCAAAATACAAAGAACACTAGACGCGTATTGTGATCAAATCAACTGACGTGTTTCTTTTGTGATAATAATTAGATTTTGTTTCTTGAGGAATAAATGACTCGTTCGTTTTTAGCAAAGCACATCTCCGGTAAACGCTGCTGTCTGATCCAGGCCGTTGAAGAACTCGCAAAAGGGAAAATAAAAGCGACGGGATGCGCAGCTAAAGTCAAGTTCAGTCGAGTCACTTCCATGGTAATTCGTCCACAATAATAACAATGCTAGGTTCTTTTTTAATAACGGCTTTCAATTTCCTGAAAAGCATTTCTCATTAAATATTGTGGTTGTTTTCATTAGTATTCAAACAAATCGCGCCCCACGGGCAAACATTTGGGGAGTATTGAATATTTAAATACTTCACGAAACTGTAGAATAAGCCCTGTCATAGAGGGCTCATAAAAAATACATAGCTCTCTCTTTTTACTCAAACAAAGTCGACCAAGTAACCTCGATAAGGGCAAGTTTGATTGCACTTTAATAAACAGAGCCTTGATTTCAATTTGATAGCCAAGAACTGGAACGGCACAGATGAAGATAACGCAGATAAAAGGACGGACAAGCCAAAGAGTCCATGTAGCTTTTTGTAATGAAACATTTATGGACCTATTTGCATGTGCTGAACAAGCTTAGAGTTCGGGAAAATCGCACTCAGGCAGCAGGCATATTCACTTCCCTTGTATTGACTCACTGTTTATGCTCGCTTATTAAAGTCTGCGGTGACCAAGACTTGTCGTTCTCAACACGCATGTATGATCATGACAAGAGAGCTGACTCGAGTAATTCTTTGCCACAGAACCACAATCCCTGATGGAGAATAACCGCGCAGTCTAAAAAGTCTAAAAAAATGTCCTGTTTCAAATCAGAAATTGGGGCAAAGAACAGAAGACAATAAACGACGTTTAACGTTTAGGTACCAAAGATTGTCAAACAAATGCCCTCGAATCCCACAGGAAGATTTCACTTGTGTGCATGGCAGAGTGCAGGATTTTAGAGAGCCATTAGTATTATGAAGCAAGGTGGGTGACTTATATAAGAAACAAAAGGCTCAAGTGAGACTTGTACGGAAGTTGGTCGGTAAGCGATGGAGCGTGCCGCACGTGCCATGTGTCAAGACTTGACTGCTTTCATGTCTGAAAGCACAAAAGAATCGCTCCGACGGCCGCACGACAGATCGATCGAACAAGGAAATATTAAACAAAGTTCTGTCTCGACTACAATACTGGCAAAACCTGGAAGGGCAGAGAGCACTTGCGCGACCACAGCTGATCGAGCGTGCCATTGACGCTGAAGCCGACATTAATAATACAGAGTGCTCAAGAGAACACGGATCACGGACCCACAACACTGGCTCACAGTGTTACACACAGTGATTGCAACAAGGCGTACCGACCCACTGGCTGGTACTTAATAAACAGTAACTCTATCAGCACGGGTGAAATATAGTTGGTTGTAATACCAAGAAAAGATTAACAAGCTGATTGACGAATAACAAAAATAATTAATATCCCGGGAAATCATATTTGATGTATAACCGCAGGACACGAATCAGTAGGCCAGTGAGGGTGAGGTAGAGAAACCTTAAACAAAGCCGCCCACTGGCGCAAATTCTGAAGATAAGCAACCACCCTCATCAGCTGAGATCAGTTTGATTTTGCCGAAGAATTTCCTTATTATGACTGAATAGTCAGAGCAAAACATCAACAACACGAAACCAGTTTGTGAGTAAATCTCGGGCAGGTCATCTCATAATAGAATTCAGTCAATTTAAATGTCCGCGATCTATACACGTGCCGCCGAGGCGCCCGGCAAACTATATTCGCGGTTTTCAACGCTCACACCCAAAGGCAAAATCTCAAAGATAAGAAACTACTCACTTGGGTCAGAACAGAGCTTCCCGCAGTCTTCATCACAGATACACACGTCTCGCCCCTTACAGTGCCTGTCCTTCGTGCACTGTTGTATATTCTTGCACTTGTTTCTAAACACTTTTGGTCTGAGTCTTGGGGGACAGTCATCGCGGCTTCTTCCTTCTCTCGACTTCAAGCGTTGGTAAAGCTGCCCGGCTAAACGAACGGAAATGCACCGGTCAGAGGTTCTGTACACATAAGCCCGCGACTGTAATATTGTAGAGTTAGCAGCGGAAACAAGAGAAACACAAGAAATCCCCGTTCAATTTACCTGCTTGACCGTTAACACAAATCGTCAAAAAAACACATATGTTCAGATTAATCCACATACTATTTGGTGAAACCTCATAAAAGAGGTTTTTTGGGTATACGAAATTATGACTTCACTCCAAATCAATTGTCGTCTCCACATAGTCGCCACTGGCCAAGGGTCTTCTGACAAGAGCGGACGTACAACCCAGAATTCAAAACTTTGAGTATTGTCGAGTCACGTGACAGCCGTAGACCTATCAGAGAGCGCTATCCGTTTGGATTGGCAGGTGTTCGGAGCGATGAACTGTTTTATTTGTCGTAGATTCTTCAATACATCGGGAAGTTAAATGTGAATAATTTAAAGGTAATTAATGGTTATTAGGAGGTTTTGTTTGGTTGATACCCGCCGCGCGTGTCACATTCAATCTGTATTGTTAGCCAGGTGGAAAAACCACGTGCGTTGAGGAGGAGGGCCCGAGAAAGAGTTTTTAAAAGGACTGTACTCGCTCCATTGAAAAGCAAGAGAATTAACAACATCCTAATAGTGAAAGTTTGCAAACAAGGTATTTCCTCTGGAAAAGCTTCACAATGTAAATGAATCTTAATCGGGGCTTTTGAAAACTTTAATCAGTCCTTGAGGATGTCAAAATCGGTACGACTAAAAGCTTCTTATCATGAAAGCGAGCATTTAAGCCATCAGTGAATAAAATCAGGCAAAGTTTGTTTTTGTTTTCTTTTTGTTTCGGTTAAATTGACTTTTTCTCGGCAAAATGTGCCCAGTATGAGCGAGGAATGACTCCATTAAACGTTTCAGAGACTGAAAAAAAAGCTGCATCCGTAACTGCGACTGAGGTTGTTCGAGACGTCCCTATAAGCCCGTTTTACTCAACTAAGCTGCTAGCCAAACTTGCGGGTCGTGTAGTTCGACAAGCATCCAAGGATTGGACTAACATTTGGATAACTGGGCATTAAAGCATTCAATTAATTCGATCTAATTTAAAGTAATCGCGAGTCATTGTACAAAACATTCAGAGTGAACACAAAGATCGACAGACAAAAGTAACAATCCTCATCGCCACTCTTTCTATTAATTCCTCATAATCCACAAATCAGGAAAGATCAGGCAGAAAAAAGAACACGTAACTTTTGCCTGAAGTTGTTATTAACTTTAGTCTACATTGAAGTCATAGAAGGCGGATTTTCAAGAGTCGCACCGACCATGTTGCACGGAGCGGGCGAGTATAAATCAATAACATGACAGATTTAGAGGCAGACTTTGTGTGAAACTACAGCTAAGGAAGGACACACAAGTTTTTGAGCATAACTATGTGCTCGTTTAGCTTCGATGCGTTGCGAAATGTCTTAGTCTCGTTTACCCTTATCCTGAATGGACAATGCAAATTACTCTAAGAACAGCACGTGGAGTCAGAGCAGGTGATGAGGAGTTATGGGCCTCCACACCTGACCGTCCATTTGTTGTGTTAATTTTCTCTCTTTATTCCTCTCTGCTGGGAAACTTTTCTGATTATACGAAAACGACAGTCAAACCAAAAGAAAAAGAAAAAGCCTATAAACTACGCTGGGAAAAAGTGTGACGGCTTTATACATCAGTAGAGCCTCTGGTGCACAACGATTCCAGATTTGTTAACAGGAAAAATCACAGCGGAAACAAACACGCATTTATAGACACAACAAATAGGAGGGTTTCGTCTCGAGTTGTGAGCGGTGAAAACTACGTCATAAAAAAGTCATTCGAACGCGCGTACTCTTAAAGGGTACCCCCCTCAGTAACGAAACCGCCCCAAGACGCGAGGACGAGACGTTGAACAAGACACCACTGGTGCAGAATAAACCGCGACGACGCTATAGAGCGCCTGCACAAAACTGCCGACCAGCCAATCAGTCAGTGCAAGGCTGGAGAGGAGAAGCTTGGATAGGAGGACGCAGAGAAGTGATTTTCCAGATGAAGGAGAGAATCAAGGAGTTTCGTACAGTCGCATGATCGAAAAGGAAGCGTTCAAAGCTCAGTTGATGATGAACCTGGACGGGAAGTTTCCGTTGTCAAAGTGATAGTCGAAGTCATATTTGAGCAGAATGGTACAAGCAAGTAATCGTTTTCTGGAATATGGTGATTGATTAAGTTTTCTTGGTTATGAAACATAAAATCAGACGATGTGCTGCTTGATGTGTATAGGCGCACACATATCATTCCCAAAAATGCACGATAGAAAAATGATCTGTACAGTACATATTGAAGCTAGGTAATTAAATAACTGGTTTTAAAGTTGTTGCTGAGAGTAAAATGTTGATATTTCTCAAATATTCTAATGTTGAATGAACTGTCATACAGTACATGGCACACTGATATTCAATAGCAAATTGAATACCATATTTACACAACGTAATCGTTTGCATCAAATCAAAAGTGTGGTGATTTCCTAGCTAAAGAATATATAATCTGACCTAATACTTACAGCAAACTGGAATCATGCAGAATATGAACGACCTGAGATGGTTTCCCGAGCTTTCCTGGGAATAGTAGCCAGTATCTTTAAGGCCTGGACAAAGCACAGAACACAGAAAACAGACGATAAACATGGAACTTGCATGTATCACAAAAATATCAAGCAACTAAAAACTGTTAGACAACTGGGGATATATAACAGCGTAGTCTGTAGCTAGCCAACCATGAAACCGACAAAAATGACCGACTGGGATGAAATTTCACGTCACCTTTTATTGAGCTGTGCTGCTGTTTGCCGCCATCGTGTCTTCTCAGCCGAACGGAAACGTGTACTTTGACCTGGGTAACATAAATACTTTCTCAAAAACAATCTCATTTTGATCACTTTGCCGTAATTAAAGATTGAAAATTTTTTGTTCGTCCGCCATTTCAAAGATGCTTCCGTCTGGGTTGTACCCAGATCCCTGGGTTATACCCAGATCCCTTTCCCGATGGGTCACATGACTTGAATTGAAGAAGATTGCGCGCAATACAAGTCATACAGGGCAGGAATAACAAAGGACCAAGGATAATGTATAATTTTCAATGCTGGGTCGGAGGGACTTGCGTTTAAACAAGATCTTCGGTGATAAGAGGAAGATAGCTAGGCCAAAAGAAAAAAACATGGCTGACAAAATCGCTTGGCTGCATGCATCATACGACTGATCAGAAGGGAGGTATCCCCCTGTTCTATCCTGCACCAAAGAAAATAACTGGAGCTGAGTGGACTGCATGATACAGGAACATGATACAGTGTAAATATCGGTACGTAGACATTTGATCTAAATGTTGTTTATACGCCCCCTCCCCCCCTCCCCCTCCCCCAATACACACACACACACACACACACACACACACACACTATGGTAACTCATATCATAATACCAAGAAATCTGTTGCTAACTGCTTTTGAACATCATGTGCAAGTCTGGAAGGCATGGAGTACATTGCCACATCCTGGCATCAGTCTTGACACTTCTCATCACTGTTGACGGGGACATGATTGAGCTAATCTCAGAGTTGACTCGTAGAGGGCCTGCAAAACAAGCAAACAACAACAAACAACAACAAAACCAGAACGTGCAAACACAATACTGCAACTTGGTTGACTTGCTTTCTTCTGGTATCCTGATGTTTGGCCATCACATCACTGCACAACATCTGTATTATATTTAATTATTATGTAGGTCTTCAAGGGAAATGATGCCAACGATATCCTCACTAGTGAGGATATGGAAAATACGCCACTTGGGTCCTGGATGTAGTTTCGTATGGATTTTACACACGGTATATTTTCCAGTAAAACACTCGTGTCTGTATAATAAATATATATTTATACATATTGTTATTATTGTTATTATTATTATTATTACTATTATGAACATAAAATGTGTGCATATTTATCATACAGTCATGAGTAGAAAATGCCCCCAAGAGACTGACAACAAATATTCAATTTCTATAAGGGTTGATTCAGCTCATCAAAAGCAAAAAGCAGAATGAAAGACACAGTAGCAAAGAGCAGAGGAACCATCCAAACACACCACATGAAGCATCCAAAAGACAATGTACCATGCTGACAGATATTCAAAGAATTATCAGACAGTCAAGCAGAGGGAAGTTCTCAGTGTGATTCAGATTGTCCCGGCATCAGGAACCAATCTGATGAACATACCATTCGAAGTATTGGAACCGATTTTGAGTCAAAGTGTTCGACAACCATCTGAGACTGATCAATTTAATGATCAGTTTCAGACTGCATCACAGCTGCTTTGTGCAAGCTGATCTGAATGGAACAAGACAAACAATATTTAAGCAATATAATAATTATATAATATATATAATAATTATATATTTATTATGGTTGTCCCAGCCCCTAACCTCCTGCCAGAAAGTACATTTAATCAACTTCCAATGACAAACTGCCTGTAGTAGGTTTGCCCATGCATGTTTAGGTCCATAGTTCAGATCAGTCAAACCTATTTTTTTGAAGGCAGTTTGCAGTATGCACAACACATTTTTTGTACAGTACTTTGGCCAAAATATTTTTAAGAAATATACAGGAAATGCTGGCAGAATGTGCACAGGGAAATCATGGCAAAAAATCCTTGAGTCACACTTTACATAACAGATACAGACAGACAAACAGACACATGCCTTGTATCTGGTACTCAGTCCCTCTAATAAACATGCATTTCTTGCCTGAGTTCCTAAACACACTGTGCGCATGTGCTGAAAATTGAAAGCATCCTACAAGGGAGGTCCCACACTCCATACCACATAATGGATGGACGCAGTACAATAGTCCACCCAGATCTGATGCCTGGGTCTGTGAGAGCTGAGAATTTAGAGCGGACTTTTAAATTAAGAATTACCCTTAGGCATCAGGAGCTGGGGCAAGAAATGCAGGAACATCTGTACCAGCTAGCCAACACCACTAAGAATTCCATATACTCTTTGCAAATGTCCAAACGAAATGCATACAAATTTTTATTGCAAACCATGTTTCCAGATTGGAAACAATGGAATGCATTCCATATTACTACATTGTGATTTCAGGCTTGCAAAGATACAATCACTTTACAGTACATCATGATTTCCCTGTATTTTACCCACTGTCTTCCTTCTAGCCTCTGTATTCTTGGAAGTCAAGACTGGAAGGTTACAGCTTATTTTAAGATGAAGCGCCCCTGAACCATGGTCTCTTTCCTGCCTTCCACAGTGGCCCAGTGAACTCAGAGGTGAAGAACAAGTTGGAGGGAGTGACAGATAGAGTGAAAGAGTAAACCAGTGTATGCAGCCAAGAATAGAGTCTACTTGCCCGTGGCTGGGGGGAACCACAAAATGACTGCCTCTCCTCTACTTAGGGGGAGGGTCCTACCAGGCCTTTTAAACAAAAACCCATCATTTTAATCATTAGTAGGTCCCATGCAACCAAGGCCTCCATTTGGCCAGTTAATGTGATGATGGGTTGGTAATTTCCTATGTAGCCTTGATTTCCACAGAGAATAATATTCCTGTCTTAGGTTACTCAACAAGGCATCAGCTTGACTTGGCTTGGCTAAGGCTTGGCTTGACTTTGCTTGATTGGGCTTGGCTAATGTACTGTATGAATCCCTTTTTTCTTGTCTAAAAGGTGTGCAGGGTGGAGCTGATGTCTGTTGGAAACAAAATAATGATTATCATATTATCATGAATTACAGTCTATTGATTGACAAGTATGGGCGCTTGTTCAAGGAGGGTTGCAAGCAGGCAATCCGTCTTTAGCTCTGCCTTCCACATTTCTCGTTACTGTGTCTTCAGAGCTATGTAAGTTAAAAAGCAACAAAGCAAAGTTAGTCACTTATGGTCGTCGCAGCGCTGAAAGTTTCAACGGGGACGGTCAAGCGACTGAATATTATGTTGAAAGCAGAGACCGCTAATTCTTATTCAAATTCTCATGAGGTTTTAAAAGTTTTACTGTGCCTTTGATGTGAAACGGAACCGTATGTTCCCCCTCTTCAAGTCAGTCGTTATCCGAGGTTGTAACAGTTAAAATGTTGCAAAGAAAACGAGATAAAAATTGTCCAGTGTGCGGTTTTCTTTTTCATATAAGCGTTCGCTGAGACTCACAGTTGCTTACCTAATAATATCTTGACTTATAATAAATGGCTTCCAACTCAGTACAAGTAGAAATACACATTCGGTTGGAAGAAGAATTACTTGGCCAATGTTTGCTCGCTTCTCGGAAGAAGACCGCGACGGCTGAAGAGGTTGTGCACTGGAATTCACGGTGCGGCCTCGTTTTGCCGCCAAATGTGTCAGAATCGTATTGGTTGAAATGGTGCCGCGCGAAATAACCGTTCGCGTGACTTGACGACGCGACCTCCTTTTGCCGCCAAAGTGAATCCCACTCTACTTACGGGCCCAGTGCTGAGCGGGAACCGACGGCTGGGGAGTGGGACTGAGCCTTGAGCAACCGTATAAAGCAGTGTGTAAAAGACAACCTAAAGCAATAAGTCCTCGACTTCTATTTGGGTTGTCTTTCCACCTATGCTAACTATATTCCTTCATGTAATGGTTATATACAGATTCGAATATAAGATAGATTTAGACCTAGATAAACATTGAATATATAGACTCTAGTCCCTAGTGTGTGTTCTTAGCATTGTAAGTCTTGTAATGCTTAATGTAACTTATTCTCTGGTGGTTTCGAAATAAATTGTATTGTATTGTAAATATAAAGCAGTGCATCAATAAAAACACACTAAAACTCCTTTACCGACCTAATGTTTATTTTCTCATGCTTACAAAACTAACCTGATCTCCATTAACGCATTTTTTTTTGTCGTACGTGGGACTGTTTGAAATTATACAAACATTCCAAGCGGCATTGGCTTTAATCCTTTTTATTCCCTACAAAAATAGATATTGGATGTATAAACAACCTGTTATAGGCCATTATTGGTTTTGTTATGATTTTAAAATAACCCCTATTTCTATTATGAAGAAATCTCTTATGGTCATAATCTTTTAAATATTAACACCTCGCCAACGTATATATTTCCCTTGTTGGAAAGCAGGTAAATATAAAAGCACTTAGACTACGCTTCGCAAGAGCCCGCCCTGTCAGCTAAGGAACCCACGAATCACACGTATCTGGAAAATATCACGAAAGAGAGAAAAAGACGAAAGAAAGAAAAAGAACGCGACGGATCAAGCACAACAAAAAAAAACCTGTTACAAAGTAACCTATAACCCTCACAGCAGCAATGTTGGACGAAGAAAATGAAAACGAGACAATTTGGTTCAATTCAAAATTTGAGAGAATACAGCCGAAGAAGTCACAAAATAACCCTCTGATTACGACACAGGCGTCTTCTGACCGTATGAGCCCCAGCGATGGAAGCAACTGGCCAAATCCTTGGACAACTATCACCAACTTGGAGGAGCAGTTACCTTTTCTACAAAGCAGAAAAACTCTTGGTCCAGTGTATGATCCTAAAGCCAGTGTGAGAATGAGAAGCAAGCCTTGCTGTCCAGTCGCAGATTTAAATAATTACACGACATCCCGTCAGGACACGCCGCAGGTGCCAAATAACCGCTCAGATGTAAAGGAGAGACTGTTCTCTGTTAAATACACACGTAGCCAGCCAAAGAGCGGAGAAATAGAGAAAAAACTGCAAACAGGAACTAACCGGTTTATCACTGTTCC
Source organism: Plumapathes pennacea (assembly GCA_964036295.1). Taxonomy (NCBI): domain Eukaryota; kingdom Metazoa; phylum Cnidaria; class Anthozoa; order Antipatharia; family Myriopathidae; genus Plumapathes; species Plumapathes pennacea. Next base: position 15,229,178 of record OZ038472.1, read on the forward strand.
CTCCATAAGTATACCTGCAGCGAGCGAGGACAAACTCAAACCGAATCAGGTCAAACCTGTTACTAACCAAGATGTGATACTACCGATTATTACTAACATTACGTCACGGCAATGTTACTCTGTACTCGTACCTCCTCCTGCGGAACAGAGCAGCCTCACGTTACCGCTTGTTTCCCAGCCTCTCAAGGCATTTATGCCTCCAAGACAAAAATCAAGTCAAGAATGCGGCCAGGAGTTCTGTCTTCCTCGACTAGACTCAAATTACGGTGGAGAGACCCCGCAACTGGATCAAGACAGCAACAGTGGCACAGAGGATTCACTGCCGGCAGTAGAGCGCACAAGGAAGTGAATATATCGTCGCGTTTAATGAATACGTTTCCTGATGTTGCCGTTACGCAATAATTGTTTAATGCTTAGTGTTGAGTATGAGTGTTCCAAATTATACAGATTGAAACTTTTGCGAAGCTGTATTAAAAAATGTTCCCGCATCGCTATAGACTGCACTGCCAACAGGCGCGCACACATGCGCACTGATAAGAAACACAGCTGTATCAAAAGAAAACGCCCACTGCATGTACAAAAAGCCGCAACCATTCTTTTAATCGCAAAGTTTCTAAATTGAGAAGCAGCACTACAAATAGTAGATAATTTTTTATGATCGCTAATAAAGTGTTTGTCTAAGTTTAAACTTGTTCTTTCTCTCTTACGGCACCAAGAAAATTAACATCTCATTACTGATACAAGAGTCACCAATGTTCACCTGTTTCAGCGTGACGCAGTTTCGTATTTGTTTCTTCCCAAAATAACATCGTATCAGAGACAGAGGAGCAACGTACGTGATGCGAGGAAGTGCTGCTGTCAACAAAGGTTCGGAATTGCCGCGAATTGTTATCTCTTGTGCTCGATGTAGCAACAAAAACGAAAGGTAAGTTGGTTAAGAATTTGAACCGAAGTCGCCGGTATTATTTAGCCCGTCATGCGCTGCCATCCTGTCGGGCCCAAATATGCCACACTTTCACAGTCATGCGCAGTAGCACTTTTTACTGCCCACATAAACGAGTGTCTGTCAAGTAAATCTCTCTGCTGAGCTTGGTTTTGTATCTATATAATTTAGTTATAACCATAAAATAAGTTATACACTCTGCCCGCTAGAACACCTGCGCTTTGCAAACAGCGCATGATTTCGAAAGTGGCTTATTAAAAATGTGAATGTGATGTTAGCACTTGTGACGCTAAATATTTCTTCATAAGCTATTGCTTTGTAACAGCTATACCGAAGCTGCTACAAAGATTTCGAGGCGGATACATTTCAGTCTGGATAATACAGTGTGCAATAAAATCAATTTCTGCTCAGCTGAGCTCGGTCACTCATCTGTAACTTAACAAAAGGAACAAACTTCCTGATTGGACAAGAGTAAAGCTACCGCAAGTCTAAGACGCGAGTCTAATTGCACTTTGTTTATTTTCAGCAAGCTGGTGTTTTTCTAGAACTCTCGTGAGCAACAAATTAGAATGGAGGAAACAGCGTCAGACCCAAGCTCTGACGTAGTTTAATTCAAACTCAGCATTGCTCCGCGTAGGACCGGCTCATTAAAATTGGCGACCAAACACACAAACATCACATGGGTAGGAAGATATTTGAGTCAGAGGACTGCCACAGTGCGTAAATCTTGTTATTGATGCCTCCAACAGTATGAGATCTGTGCCGAGCTTTATTGGTGATTTTAACAGGAGGGACAAAGTCAAACGAGTGAATACTGTGAAACAGGAGCTACCTATTGAACGCGAGGCGAGCGTGCGACAGCTGAAAAAACAGATTCTACAACGTCTGAAGAAAGAAACCCTGTCGGACGGAGCAGAGTCGACAACTTTAGATTCTGAGGTCGATACAGAGGTTTTCTCCGCAAATGAGACCTTTGGCGAGGTCAAAACTGAACTGGGAAAAAATTATTTGAACGCCAGCGACCATAACGGTGGCGTGAGGAACTTTGCACTTTTATCCCAAGGTCGTCGAAAGGATTTGCACACTCCTTCTACTGGCAGCCCTGCTGAACTGCAAACAGAGGGAAAAGAAGAACCCGACAAGTTCCAGAGGCGAAAAAAGAGTACAGGCGAACGAGGGCAAACGCAGGAAAAAGAGGATATTGAGCTGTATGTCCCATCATTTGCATCACAACCACCTGCAACGGCAGAGCGCCGAAGGAAAACGAGCGAAATTAAACAAAAAGCTGCTGAAAGAAGAAGATTAATAGACGACAAGAAGCACTGCAGCTCACCTGACATTAATATTATAGTGAAGGACAATCTAGTGGCCCCGCATGTCGGTGCGCACGTCTCTTCTACTCCCCGCCTCGGGCGACAAAGTGGAAGTGATGTGACGATCAATATCGAATATACAGAAGAGGGAGAGAGACGAGAGACGAGAATAACTGATAACGGTTTTCTGGCCGTTAGTCCCAGGTTACCCCGTGCTTCTAGTTTTCCATCAGTTTACAAGTCAGCTTCCACATTGGGTGAAGAAGCGCATTTTAAGGATTTCGCCAGAAAGAAACAAGACAAGTTAGAGGAGGATTTACGACGAGTAGAGGATTCTCTAAACCAGACTTTTAGTGGTCTTAAAAAGTACCTTAAGACGAACTAAGACTTTGCTAGTTATAGTTTCAGAACTCACTGAAACGTTAGGGCGTTTATTCAGCTCAGCTAACAAATAAACCTTTTCAAACAGAATCTATATACACAACGAGTAACACATTTTATACTGGTAACGACATGGTAATATATATTTCAGACAGCGCCAAGCGTATTTATTAAAAATATACGTCCCCGTACTATAGTCAGCAGGTGACAGGTCGTCACGAACACTTTGACCAATAACTTCATACATCGACAAGGCAAAATATGCTGCACAGTTTTGTATACTTGCTCAATTCTATGAAGGGTTGCATCTCCATAGAAAAACTAATCAAATAAATACATCTTTAATATTGGTCTCGAGTTTTCAACCACTTCGAGAGGAAGCCGAGTTTTTCAAGCACTTATAGTGATCCAACACTTCTTCAGACACAAACCTTTCGCAAGGTATTTGAAAAATTTGTAGTACTTCAAAGCAGATCTGATTGAATATTAAAGTATTCACTAATGTTAGCATGCTTTTTCAGATCCGGCAGTTGGCAAATTTAATTGCACTGAAGTCAACCGCGGCGACAGAAGAATTAGTTGTCAGGTGAGCGTCCAATTGGCTTGAAAAGAAAGTAGCATGCTGCGAGGGTCGAATGCGTTGTATAGTTTTCGTAGACAGTTGTGGTCACATCAAGAGTAAAGGTGTATTGAATAATACGTGTTCCAAGGTAAATCGAGTGAGAGAGAGAGAGAGAGAGAGAGAGAGAGAGAATAATTTGAATTGAGTTAAGAGACAGAGAGAAAGAGAGAGAGAGAGGGGGGGGGGGGGGGGGGGGTTGCTACGTGTGCATGGCAGGTGAAAAGTCAGTAACTAAGACAAAACTAGCTCCCACGCAATATTAGGAAATTACCGTAAACATGCGAACCCGCGTATTAGATATATGTATACGGTATGTAAAACTTAGGTATTTGTCGAGACATGCCATTTATGTTATCCTGGCTAAAATCCAGACGTTTTTCTTTTAGTCCAGTCAGCTAACTGGCGTTTGTGGTCTGCCCACCTCAGGTGGTCGCCAGTCGTTGTTGTTAGCAACAACACGTCGAAACTTGTTTAAAGCTTCAAAACGACTTAAAACAGCCCTCACCGAAAGGGCAATTCGACGTTTAAGACGTCAAGATGGGGAGCTAAACCACACATAGCGTGAGATCATCGACAAATCTGTGCTCACAATTCAACTACGAGATTCCAGTAAGCTCGCCACGCGCCAAGAACCTTATACACAGAGTCGGCGGTTGAAGTGTAAAAATAGATTTGCCACCTTGTAACGAGAGCAGGTAACGATAAAGCCAGGAATGTTTTAACATGAACTCTGAAACAAACCAACGACCAAGATTCATCGAGAAGAAGTTCCCCGCGAGGAATATAATCAACCCACACAGGCCTCAATACGGAATAACCGCCAAAAGACAGAAGAAATATATCCCTTCACTATACGAAAACCCAGATATGGAGTTGACCCGGAGAATCAAGACATTTCTACGAAAACCTCCTCTTAATTCGCAGGAATACTTTGAAAGCATGTGGCGACGAAGTCAAAGCGAACCTTCACTTGGGATGAACGAGCGAGAAGAAATAATTTCGAGAGCAAGAACTCTTCCTGATGAAAAATACAGGAAGTATATGCATCTTTTACCAGAGAGGCGCACGATTCAATCAGCGCTTCTTCCGCCTATTGCAACTTGCCGTACAATGATATTAGTCAATTCTCGAAGTTTCATGTCACCCGACCCCCACCCTGTGGAGATTGAAGCGGGCGTAGATGTGATGGAGGAGTTACAGTTTTGTCAATATCTAAGACCCACGCCAGAAAGAAAAATAGAAGAGCGGGCAGCCAGTGTTCACACTGAATAAACATGTGCACAATGAGAAATCTCACTAACTCTGTTGACAAGTCGAGGGTCTAATTAAGTGCAATATCAAACTCATTCAGGTAATGTTATAGAAAATGTTTAACTAACCTACAGAAACATTTAGAGTCCTGGTATTGAGTTTCTTGGCCAAGTCTCAAGGTTTTACGAGCGTTACAAAGAACTACAAAATCTGCACTTGAATCCACGGGCGAAAAGCGTATTTCTGCGATGTACCACCAGCCGCAGATTCGGACTGGAGTCGATTCAAAAGCACCGCCAACTACGCAAGACAAGCTAATAAAGTTTTATTTAAAAATACTCTAACCCTAACTCTGTATCATTATAAATCTCTACATTTCAGTACAATATATCACCATGTTAACACATGGAGTTACTATTGAGTCATAATTTACACGGATAATAAATGAGTCAAACGTTTCGGCAGTGATGACGTACAGCGGTCATTTCACTGAACATGCGCAGCTCAGCCCACTTTCACTTGCTTCCCGTATTTTCCCGAGAAAAGGAATCCAGTCTTCTTTGGCGAGTGGACGCCATGAGAAGCAGAATGCCTTCTGTTCTCAGAGCAAGTCGGCAGGGGTGGGGTGGGAACTTTTTTTGCCCAGCCATTTTGAGGTGGACGTGGCGGCGGTGGGGGAGGGGGTGGGGGAGCCTTGTCACTCACTTGCTCCGGTACACCGTTCAAGCTTCTCGCTCTGACCAGACCTGCCCTCTTCGTGTTGAAGGCGGACGAAATGTTAGGTTCACTCTGACAGCCAGTTGGCTTTTTCACTATCAACGAGTCCAGAATCCCTCGCGCGCTTGAGAAGAGGAGCCCGGCTGTGTAGGTCATCATGCTTGGTGGAGTCTGGGGCGAGGCGTCCGTGGACACCGCTGGCGCAAGCGCGGGCTCAAGACACTTGCTTCGCCGTTTATGTTTCTTCTTTTTGCTCTCTCCAATTGAATCCTGTATTGGAAAACAGTGTGGTTAATATTAACCCTTTGGCGTGACATATCGTGACATCCCGTGCGCCCTTCTCACTTGACGTGACATTACCTTGTAACACGAAGCATGATCCACGTCACGTCACTTTCCCGGTCGCGCTGTTTGTCCGAGTGAATGTAAGCAGCTTCACTGGTGTGACATGTATTCTTGCGTGACACGACCTGTTAAGTGACAAACCCGCTGCTTAACTTACCTTCGTCCGGTCCTCGGCTCCAGTTGGCGGCAGCGGAAGAGAGGCCGCTCTGATGATCTCGGGATCAGGCTGTGCTCTCGCTTCACCTGAAGATAAACCGACTCGATAAGTTGCCTTATCTATGTCGTGACCTGAAGGCCGACTGCAGGAATCAGCTCAGGTTTAGAGCGCTTTTCTGTGACTTGCCCAAAACCAAAACCAAAGTTATGACCCACAAGAGTATAGAGATAAAATACACGAAAGCCGCACGAAAGATCGACACTTGAAATGTGGACATTTAGCGGCCTTTACTGAGTCCGTGTTGTATGTTGCCATAGCTACCTTTGTGCTTCTCAGCCAATGGATGATGGTCGTGAAGTAGGCGGGGAGGGCCAGTGCCGTTCTGAATAGGCGGCGCGGGGCCTCGCAGGGCTCTTTGTCTCTCGCATCGGCGGAACATAATCATGAGCGCCAAAATCAAGATAACTTCCAGCACGAGACCAATGATATGACGCTCCATAACCTGAAGAGGAAATGAGTCAGAACCACGATGCTGTAGGAGGGGAGGGTAAGTGCATTTTGTCCGCATTTTCATGAAGTTCACTGAAACGCATTTCAACCAAAATTGGAACGAAAGTAACTGCACACTTACTTCTTCATTCAGAGATGCCATCTTCTGCTTCAGTTCTGACACTACAGCGCTGGTCTTGCTCAATTGCTCCTGTAGCTGAGAGATCTGTTCTTTCTGTCCGTTAATCTGGAACAACGGAAACAAGACAAGAAGAACGCATTTAGATGTCGCGCTTATCTAGGAGAAGGAAGAATCCTGCTTTTATAACACACCAGGAGAACATCTAGGCCTAGGCAGTATTTATTTTATTAGTCTGCTGATTTTACTGCACTACAGAGTTAGTTGAATTTGCTAAAGTTGAGCACGAGCACGGCTGATGAAAACTGGTGAAAGAAAGGATACATACCACCACTTCTGCCTTTATAGTAGCATTTGACAGCAAAGCTGTCTTCTTCTCGAAGGTTTTCAGCAGTTCGTCCAGATTCTTACGATACCTGGAGGGTGAAATTGTCCAAGTGAAATGAATCCAACGAAAAGCAGCGAAGCCAAAAAAAAACGAAAAGACAAGAGGGAAGGGAAAGTGCGAGAGAGCATGAGAATGTAACTAGTGTATACTGTACAAAAGGAGCAAGAAGAGAGGAAAAAGCAATGTGACTGTCAAAACTAAACCGAACGAGAAGAAACCGCGTAAATAGTTAACATCTCAGATTCTTGTACATACCTCTGGTTGATTTGTTCCATGTAGAGTGTGCTGAGAGTGAGATTCTGCTCCAGAGCTTTAATCTTGTTGCTTAGTCGCATGAATATGGATTCCTTCTGCCCACTCCCCATCCCGAGCCCTAAAGACGCAGAGGCCTGTTGTGCCGCCTTTGATGACAGATCTGCGCTCGCTTCAGATGAAGCTGCTAAGTCTGGACTGCACACAGAGGGTAAACGCGGCATGTCCAGTTCTTGAGAAACAACGGGAGGAGCTTGTCTGGGTGGTTCAAGTTCCAACACGCTGTCGCTCTCACTCGAGGCAGACAACACTTCGCTGGAGGCAGGCGATGCTGTGGCAGGGTCGGCCTGTTTGTTATCAGTCTTTTTATCCTCTGTCTTTTCCTGTTGTTCAGATGAAGAAGACTCGTGATGCTGTTCAGGGGCAACACTGGCTGCAGCAATTTCTGTCTGTAGTTCTTCTTGTTTGCCCTCGATTGAGGAGTCGCTGTCGTCTGGTTGTTGCAGTTCAGCCGTTCCCTCCTTCCCGCTGCCGTCCGTGAGTTTGATCTCGAGTACATCAACATGTGGTGAGTTCTTGTTGACCAGCTCAATGGAATTCACAGCTGTGCACTCGGACTGGACGGTCGTTGTTGGTGACACAACACTCTCTTCGTCCACCTTCTTTTCTGCGCTGTGCACAGAAGACTGTACGCTATCAGATGCTGAAACTTCAATTACTACAGCAGCATCTTGTGACTCGCTTATGACTTCTATCCGAGAAGTAATAGAAGATGGAGAGCTCTCAGACTCGCTTCTCTCAGACTCCGGGTATTTTTCCACCAAAGGAATCGCTTTCTTATCAATCACTGGCTTCTTCTCACCAGTTCTTGAAAGTTCCGGTGTGTTTTCTTCAACTGGCTCAACAGCAGTGCCTTCATCTGAAACAGTAGATATTGCTGGTAAAACAGACACAACTAAACTGTCCGCCGGCTGTGGCTTTGTAGTAACAGAGGTGACTGGTGAAGGAACTGATGGTGTACTTTGTTCCTGAACACTAGAGCTTAACTCTTGAGTGGACGGTTTCCTGGGCATGCTCGGCTGTGCAGCTGATGCGACACTAGCGGCAATTTTAACACTTGTTGTTGTTGCTGCGCTAGCGCTGCTCTGTTCCACGCGCTGTTCACTGCGTTGAACTGCTGCTCTTCTTTTTTTAACTGCGCTCTGTAGCTGAGCTCTCATGATTCTTTTATGCAACCTGAGTCGTTTGCTGGTGCTTTTTTTCCTTTTCAAGAGCTCTTTCAAACTCTTGCTCTCCTCAGGTCTCTCCTGTCTTATGCCCTGTTTGTCCTCATCATCATTTACATCCAACTTCCGGACGATCGGAACTTTTTGCTCTATGCCACTTGAAGCTTCAATTTTACCTTGTAAAGGTTCTGCAGTGATTGTCAGATTCTGATATTTCTTACAGTAGAAGATTCTTCCATTAAAACAACCAAAACTAGGATGCCGCAGATGCTCAACAAAAACTTCACATGGGGATGGTGCGGGGGTGTGTGGCTGCAAAGACTTTGAATCATTCTTGCCACCCAAGGCCAGCTCATCTGAAGCTGAACTAGATGAAGTCGTTTTCTTAACATCAGTAACGTTCTCTTCCCCGTCATCTCTCTCAATAAGAGTAACAATGCTCTGCTGCGCCTTCACGCTGGTGTTGTCAGAAGAGCCATTTTTGGTGCCATCACTACTAACAAACTTCTTCACAAAGCTGATCACAGTATCAGCAGCCTTTTCTAGGATACCTTTATCCTTCAGCTCATCCTCTTTAGCACTTGGGTCTGGTGGCAAGACTTGGATGACGTCATCATCTGTGTCTCCATCAGTCACCTCCCCGTCCTCTTGTGTGTCCGTCTCCTGGTCTTCTAGCTCTTCCATCATGCTGATACCGTAGACTCGAAGCAGACTCAGAGGGCAGTAGTGCTCTGAGCCAAAGTGACTCAGCATCTCCACCTGTAAACATAAACATAAACATGAAGCAGACTCAGAGGGCAGTAGTGCTCTGAGCCAAAGTGACTCAGCATCTCCACCTGTAAACATAAACATAAACATGAAGCAGACTCAGAGGGCAGTAGTGCTCTGAGCCAAAGTGACTCAGCATCTCCACCTGTAAACATAAACATAAACATGAAGCAGACTCAGAGGGCAGTAGTGCTCTGAGCCAAAGTGACTCAGCATCTCCACCTGTAAACATAAACATAAACATAAACATGCAGCAGACCCAGAGGGCAGTAGTGCTCTGAGCCAAAGTGACTCAGCATCTCCACCTGTAAACATAAACATAAACATAAACATGCAGCAGACCCAGAGGGCAGTAGTGCTCTGAGCCAAAGTGACTCAGCATCTCCACCTGTAAACATAAACATAAACATAAACATGTAGCAGACTCAGAGGGCAGTAGTGCTCTGAGCCAAAGTGACTCAGCATCTCCACCTGTAAACATAGACATAAACATAAACATGCAGCAGACCCAGAGGGCAGTAGTGCTCTGAGCCAAAGTGACTCAGCATCTCCACCTGTAAACATAAACATAAACATAAACATGTAGCAGACTCAGAGGGCAGTAGTGCTCTGAGCCAAAGTGACTCAGCATCTCCACCTGTAAACATAGACATAAACATAAACATGCAGCAGACTCAGAGGGCATGAACAAATTAAACTTGCACTTCTGGGTTCATAATGTAGATTCTCCTAACCATTCAAGAAAAAATGTATCAGGGATGTAGTGAGAAATCATGGTTGAATCAGCTTTCCTCTGAGTAAGTACTGTGTGAATATATATATATATATACACTATATCTAATGAAATACTGAAAAAGAAACTAAACTTAATCACTGATTGACCCTTTCATTCCCAACTTCAAGATGCAGATTCTCCTAATCTTTTGAGAGGAAAATGTATGAGTGATGTATTGAAAATTGATAGTTTAATCAGCTATCATCTGAGGAAGGTATCAAAAGCCAAGTTTTCCCTACTATGTGATATTATTAAAGGTGAAAAACTGAAGGAGAAAATATTGATATTGATCACTCTTAGGAGTGAAAAGGTTGAAGTGAAATAACTGCAGCAAATTATTACACACATCAGTGTTCCCGGTTTTGGCAAAATGCATATTCTCCCAACTTTTTCAGAGTAAAATGTATAAGTGATGTAGTGAGAATTGATAGTTTAATCAGCTATCATCTCAGCAAAGTATCAAAAGCAAAGTTCTCCTTATTGTATGATATATTTTTTGTGAGAAACTAAAGGAGAAAATCAAGAAGTTAAACTATTAAATCTCACTACATCAGGTTGGGAGAATCTGCATCTTGAGCTTGAGAGTGAAAAAGTTAACTAAACGAAACCACCTCTTACCTTCAGGTATTTTGCATAAATTGCTTCATCCAGGGGAAAGCTCTGTACATCACGCTGCTCTGTGGCTTGAAATGTTCCCAGCATTGTCCACTCTCTGGTTGGGTACCTGTTGCTAACATACACACGGAAACTCTCCGGCATGGAGGAGAACAACTCAAAGTTGGCAATATCGATACTCTTCACATGAGCTGTGTCACACAGTTCAACCACAAAAAAGATCTTTGCACTGCAGGGATTCAGCATGTATATGTCACGGTTCTCCGTCAAGATTGCCTCAGCGTTTGACGCCTCAGGGTTGACACTCAAGACTTTCGCACCACAGTCAACAGACGCATAGTTTGTTTGCTTCCTTTTCTTTGGTTTCTTGACCTTTGGTTTTGTTTGAGTCCCTGCGGCATCTTGTGTGTTCTGTTGTTTTATCTTCTCTTCCTCCTCCTTTAGCATTTGCCTCTTGAATTCATCAAACGATGGCATCTCGTCTTCCTTGGGTTTGTTTTCCTCTTCTGCTTGTCTTAGAACTGATGTGATACTGTCCTCTTCAAACTTTGACCCTGATATGTCTGCAGGGTCTGGGTTTGGAGGTGGTTCATTGGAAACAGGAACTGGTGGGCTGTAGAGACACACAGACACCAATATTACAATCACATACTGCACAAGATGGAGCTCAACCTTTCATGCATCTGTATATGTTTGCAGACCAACCAATTTCTTGCTTAATGCAAGAAATCCTGGCTGGTGAGTCATAACACTACAGCTCTGCCAAGTTTTCGTTCATTTACCCCCCGAGTGCCTGGAAATAGGTATTTTGTAATTTGAAATCAGGGAAACAACTCTGTGTGACTTGCCTGGAGTCCACAGAAGACTTTAGTGGCTCAGACAACTGCACTGAAGCCTCATCAGAGACTTCTTCCAAGCTATCCCCACAACTTGCATCATGTACAACAGAGTATGATGCTGGCATGGTTGGCTCCAAGTCATAGTTGGGAGTTGCGGGAGCGACTGTTGGTGTGACTTCCTGTTCTGATAGTTGGCCTGTTGCCGATGCTCCTTCAGTTGAAAGAGAGGGTGCCACCTGGAGAGCTGGTGTCTCAGACACAACTGACTCCTGGACATTCACCTAAATATGAAAAATTAAGGATATCAGATTTATGTCGCTGATAAAAGTCAAACTGAAAACACATTCCCATAAAGCACAGCCTTAGTATGCCTTTAGGACTCTCAATCGCAAAGCCACTGACTCTGAAATTTCTCCAAAAGGTAACTTACAGAGTACATCAAAGTTGTATGAGTTGTAATTCTTAACGCATGGGGGCAAGATTTGAGGGCATGTGCCAGCAAGCCTTGATGCAAAATGCTCCTCCTAAAGACTGGCTGGAGCCTAAGTGGAGTCTCCACTGAGTTAAGATAATGTATAGTTACATAGATCAAATTATGTAAAAGAAATCTTCTATTAGATATTTTATGCAAATTCTCTTGTTAAAAATAGTACTGAATATCGTTAACGCTGATAAATCAAATTGAGCCACATCTACCAAAACTTTAACTAACGCTGTATTGACAGAACGAACACAAACTTGGCAACTTAAACTAAAAAATTACAATATCGACAGTAAAATAAAACATCATGTCCTTCCTAAAGAGAGACTCACTGAAGAATAAGTGAAAAAGAACATTGTGGGAACCCAGCAACCGAACAAAATAAATAAAATCTCACCTCATTCACCTCTGAAAAGTCTTTGTCAATTATCGCCTCTTCAATTTTAGGACTTTCTTCTCGGGAGGATAACTGTTTGTGTTCTTGATCCGGAGGCTTTAAAGATGAATGTCTAAAATACGAAGACGACGAAAAGAAATTAGCAGTGATGATTCGGGAAGTCAACAAAACCTGTTCATGTTGAAAATGCATGAAAACAACAACGTACCGATTTACGAGGCACACAAATAAAATAGCTAAACGAAACAATCGCTCCAGCTTCATTCTAAAGATGTTCTGTGACTGCATTATTCCCTTAACCTTTTGCGAAAGACGCGGAAATAGCTCGACAGCAGCAACACGTAGTATTGCAAAACATCAAGCTGTCCGCCATCTTGATGACGTGTTGTCTGCTGACCGGAGAAACTGGTTTAACGCGCCGTTGTCAAATTCAGCGCTGTCTTCCGTCAGTGTGACGTCACAATATCTCGGCCCATAGAAAATGGAACACCGTGGCAAAACGTCGGCGCATGCGTTGGTGATTTTAGTTTCGGTGGATTTTCCCAGGGATAATTCCGCAACAGACGAACGCATTTTGCAACCGCAAACAATCAGCGGTAAAAAACACGAGCATGAATGTGCAGGATCAGTATATTTAAACTACTATAGATTTGGGGGAAAGATTCAAGTCTAGAATTTTCTGCCCAACAAACAGAAAGGGGATGTCACTCGATATTCTCCAAGTAAAAGTTTTTTGAAATGTTAAACAGAAACTAGCATCACAATAAGGCATCATTCACCATCACCAGCCACATGCATTCACTAATTTATTATTCACCATCATTGGTATATAATAAAATGATAATAAGTTAATCTTTGTATATTTTACATCCTGGAACAAGACTTCTTTTTATATACATGTAAATTGCCAACATTTGCAGGAATTTAGATACAATACAGCAATAGTGCTGTCAATTTCACAAAATTTAGGTCAATAATTGAATTATATCTAAAAAATCTCTAAATGTAAAGTTTTCTAAAAATGTCAAGCAAAGCAACAAGAATTATTCATCTAAATGATCAGCAAAGAGCTGTTTTCCAATGACCATACAAGTAATCAAGTGATTGCTCAAATTGACTTTGCATTTGGTACACTTTCCGAAAATGTGGTCAAATACAAGTTCACTAAACAGCAGCAATCTTGGTCAATAAAGAGCAAAAACATTGATTGTATTATTCTCCACACAAGAAAGCAATATTGTTTTCAGTTATTTCACATTGCTCATTGGTTTTTTCTTCATCATAAGACAATACAGCTTAATGCCTTGGCTCGAGTTGGTGATCAGAAGTAGTTCTTGTCTTGTGGCTGTCTGACAGTGTAAATGCATTTTGTCTTTCCATTCTTGCAAAGCTCCCTAAAAGGGGGATGACAGACATTGCATTAAGGCATAAACATCAAAGTAATAACTTTCTCACACTAACAGTTAACTTCTAAAGTTTTCCTTATTAGGTTACTGTACCTCAAACAACTTTTTGTACATAATATTATTACTCACACTAGCTATGTTCTTTATGCATAAATATTATACATTGCAACCAAATATCAAAATATATGACCACCTATGGCTATGATATGCAAAATATCAAACAATTGCCTCCCCCTTGTTTTTTGAATTATTTTTACAATTGATTACTTTTTCTCATGTTTTTTTAATCTGTCTGTTTGTTGCTTCTCTATGATATATAACTAACTGAACTGTACAGTTTATGCAAAACTAACAAAGTCTAATTTACCTGGAAACATGATCACAGTGCACAGTATGACAATCCCAGCTAGTAGAATGCAGAGGGGTAAATATGCACTTGTCCACACTCCCAAGCTTGTACTTGCTCTTTACCAAGACGTACTGAAAGGTGAGCCAGCCTAATTCCACCTCAAAAGCCCAGTGCAAATCCTGGGATCTGCCTTTCAACAACAACAACAACAACAACAACAACAACAACAAACAAAATACAAAATACAAAACCAAAATACATTACCAGTAATAGAAACCTGAAGAACTCACTTAAACTTTCAAAAATGAGATTTGGGACATGGACTGATCACTGAATATTAGCAATTTGTTTATTTTTTCTACCAGATGTGATCTTGTAGTTAATTTTGTTTCAATTATAAATATCACCCACCTGATACAAAACTCCTGGAAAGTAGGACATCACTGCAGCCTTGTCAAATAAATTATGCCAAGTAAACAACTGTTTTAAACACTCTGAAGTCTGTGGAATAACATAGTAGACTAAGTCAACTGAATTTTTGTGAGGTACATCTTGGTATATAACAAACTATGTACAACTTCAAAACTTGGCACATAAGGCATTTTCATGATTAACATCACCCACCTGATACAAAACTCCAGGAAAGTAGGAAGTCACTGCAGCCATGTGCTCAGGAAATTACTGCTTGAAAAACTCTGAAGGCTGTGCAATAAAATAATGGACTAGTCAAGTGGATTTTATGGGTACACTGGTATTCAACAAACTATGTGGGGTACATGCAAAGACCTCAACAGAAATTTAAGAGCCCCATGGGTACCACCCTTCTCAGCATGCATTAACAATCTATCAAATCTATCAGAGATCCATTACAGTCCTCAGCAAACAGGCCTACCAACTCTGAAAGTGACTTAGTTCACAACTCAACCCCCCTGATTTTTTCTTTTTTATTCATTGGGGGAGAGGGGGTACTCCTCAAAATTTTGGGTGGGGTGTGCTGCCCGGGACTGAAAACCCTATTTCAGACCATAATTTGTAACTTTTGACCATATTTCAGACCAAACAATGCAATCTTCAGCCCTATTTCAGACCAAAATTAGCAATTTTCGACCCTATTTCAGACCAAAAAATGCAATTTTCAGCCCTATTTCAGACCAAACTTAGCAATTTTTGACCCCATTACAGACCAAATAACAAGTCTCCAACCCATTCCAGACTAAAGGTTAAAATTGATACCCTTCAGACTAAAATGCTGAAAATGATACCCTTTGGGATGGCACATACCTATATGGCCCCTCTCACCCTTGGGCCATGCCCAATATTCTGCTTGGCCCCGAATGCGAATTTTGGGTGATGGTAGTTTGAAATTTAGACTTACCTTCCTTCCACAAGTTCCTTTCTTTACTTCAACCATCATCTGAAGGGCAAGGCCAACACAGCTTTCAACAGCATCTCTGTTTAAATAGAAATTCTCTCTTTTGGGAACTTGTCCCTTATTTATTCATTCCTTCAATTTATTTAATTTAGTAATTAATTTATTCATTATATGAATAATTAATCAATTCATTTATTCATTATATGAATAAAAGAATAATTAAATAAATGCATGCATGAATGAATAAATCAATTCTGACTGGCCCAATGGAATTATGGGTGTATGGTAATTTGAAATTTGGATTTGAATAAATCAATTCATTCACTTATACATTATTTAATCATTCATTTATTCTTTTGTTCATTTTATTCTTTATTCTTTTGTTCATTTCTTTACTTGTTATTCTTTATTCCTTTATTCATACATTAAAGAATAAAATAAATAAATAAATAAATAAAATAAAATAAAATAAATAAGTTTTATTCATTGGGTGTGTTGGGTTAGGTTATGGCGCCATGGTTAGGGTCAAGTAGTGTTACGGTCAGCGTTACGGTTACTTAGGGTTATGGTTATGGGTTATGGGTTAGGAATGGGGCATCCTGTCGGGGGAGGGGGCCTGGGATGGTGGAAGTACACCAAGGGAGGTGACGGTTGCACAACCACGTTCACGGTCATCCCAGGCCCCCTCTCCCACCCCTCCCCTCAAATCCCATCCCTCCCAAATCACCTGTACAATCCAGTCCCTATCCACCTACCCTCCGACCAACAGCCAACCCCACTGAAGGAGGAAGAATGCAGATGAATATCAGCGAGGAGATAGACAGGAAGAGAGTCAAAACAGGGCCCTGAGGGGGCCGTGGGTGCATTGCCTCCCCTCTGATGAGTTGTAGGAGTAAGATGAGAGAGTTAGGGCTAGAATGGGGAGAATTGGCCAAAGCAGTGGTACGCATAACAACCCTCTCGACAAGTTAAATGGGTGGACCACCCCTCGGCGACGAGATCTGGAGCTGCAAGTAGTCCTTTGTAGAGGATGGCACCCTCCATCCGGAGTACAAGCAAATGCGACTTGGCGGCAGAGACCCCTCAAACAGAGGTGCCATCAATGTCGTTGAGGTCTATGTTGCCTGTAAGCCGACCAGTCTCGAGTCACCTGCCCATTCTTCTCATTTTGAGGATTGAAATGCGTACCACTGCTTTGGCCAATTCTCCCCATTCTAGTCCTAACTCTCCCACCTAACTCCTACAACTCACCAGAGGGAAAACAATGCGCCCACGGTCTCCTTAGAGTCCTGTTTCAAACCTCTTCCTGCCTATCCCTTTGCTAACATTCATCTGCACCCTTCCTCCTTCAGCAGAGTTGAATGATGGTCATCATCAGGTTGATGGAAGGCACACAATGATCATACAGGGGACGAGGGACTTGAGGGGACTTAGAAGAAAAGAGAAAAATGGATGACAATAAGAGAGCCTGGAACAGTATGCTGAAGGAATGTCCACAACAGTCTGGAGAAGTCAGCCCAGAAGAGTCTGTCTGCAACAGTCTGGAGGAAGTCAGCCTGGAACACTCTGCAGCAGCTGGCTCAGGAGAACATCTGATTATAGTAGGGAGAACAGGAAACATGAGGTAAGAAAACAGTGTAAAACAATAATATTGCAATGGATGAAAATTGAGCATGGGTACTTACGAAAATAGTATATAATAGGGGAGAATTATATTACATATTTTTTTGCTGTCTATGATAAAGCACAACAACATTGATAGTGAAAAGAAAGATGCTAATTAGGTCACCTTAAACTATAATTTTATACACATCGTGCTACAGTATATTTAGAACCTACACATAAACAAGTTTACCAAATTGCTCATCTGAATTGGAAAACAGTTTCAATCACCAGAAAAAAAAAGAAAAAAAGAAATGCACTGTATCACAAAATTATAAAAAAACGCACAATTTTGAATTTCAAGGAGTTAAAACTTCCACGGCAGTGAATCACAAGGATACTGCCTGCCCAGTGTCAGGCTGGATAAGGGACACAAGACATAAAAGCCCCAATAGGGTGCACAACCAACAGACACATGGATACCAACAGAACAACAAAGAGTGTAAGGCAATATAAAGCATGACCAACAAAACATAAATACCTAAATCAATAGGTAAAGAAATAGATGAAAATAAGATAGAAAACCGGGAGGCGAAACAGAGTAAAAGATACCAGCAACGGAAGGAGAAGTGAAAATACAGCAGAAGAAATAAAAAT
This sequence comes from Plumapathes pennacea, assembly GCA_964036295.1. Classification (NCBI taxonomy): domain Eukaryota; kingdom Metazoa; phylum Cnidaria; class Anthozoa; order Antipatharia; family Myriopathidae; genus Plumapathes; species Plumapathes pennacea. The sequence continues at coordinate 15,246,662 of OZ038472.1, forward strand.
CGATGTGACTGGGAGAACAACAAAACGAGAAAACTGCGAAAAAATATTTATCAAAGATTGAGGTACGAAGGGAAAAACGAAATGATGCAAACTAATGCTACGAAGCGACCATAAAACAGGGGAAGTTGGACAGCCAGTGAAGTATGTAAAAAGCATTGCGAAAGGCAAAAGGAAACAAAATATATGGAGAAATAAACTAGACCAGTACATAGAAAAACTAAAGACGCAGGAAATAACATGAGTGTGAAACGAAGGGACATGCGACAAGGGAGAAACGAAGGCCAAGCAAATTAACACGAGGTGTGATCAAAGTGAAAAATGTGTTTTGCAAAAGTGACACGAGAAGGAAACTTGAACGCGCACATGGCCTGAGAAGGCGAGTTGGTTACGGGAAGAAACGACAAACAACAATGACAGAACCTAAAACTAAATTACCTGTAAAAGGGGGCTTCGTTTAGGCGTGGAGCCGGAGGCTTTGGGCCGCTTTAGTTGCGAGCGAGGTGGATGTCCCCGCCGAGGGGAGTCCGGAGAGCAGAGGCGTTGGGAAACTGGAGGTTTCTTTTCTGCTGGAAATCATTCCGAACTTGAGGAATCTTGAAAATCTTGTGAAGCAACATCGAACCCACACTCTTCCATCCAAGATGGACGTTCCTTCTGCGAAGTCGTCAAAGTTCCCGCCCTGCTCGGTCTCGTCAGGAGAACGAGGCGACAACGACACTGTGCATGCGCGGCCCAGGCAAGCTTTTTCCCGCGCAACCTCGTTCCCAGGGCCATCCGCGGCAGAAGCTCCCGACCAATGACCCTGGGGACCAGCAACCTCAGCTCGGAGAATGGGGACCAGGAACCTCAGACCCTTGGGGGATTGGGGACCAGCAACCTCAGACCCTTGGGGGAATGGGGACCAGCAACCTCGGGCTCCTTGGGAGAATGGGGACCAGCAACAGGGTCACATATTGCGTAATATACAGTCGATTGACTCATTGGTCGTGAGCTTCTGCCGCGGATGCCCCTGGGAACAAGGCTGCCCGCGGAAACTGGCGCGGGTGTACGCTCCACTGAATCCCTTTGTATTTTTTAATTGTGTGGCGAAACACAGCTTCCGGCGGAGTTTTTTAAAAAAGTTAAGAGGCAGAAGCAAAAGTTAAGCTACAAATTTTTAGAGTTTGCAGTTCAATAGTTTTTCTCTTCCTGAGCTTTTGCACCTACCACTTTCCTCCTTGTACCCGTGGTGAAAATTGCAAAACAAATTCGTCCTTGTCGGAGTGATTTCATCGCCATAGCGGCCGTTTAGTACTGAACCAGCTCGGTTGTTGGTCCCCATTCCCCCAAGGGTCTGAAGTTGCTGGTCCCCATCATCCCGACCTTCCTTAGTAGGATCCCGACCTTCCTTAGCAGGATCCCATCCTTAGTAGGATCCCGACCTTCCTTAGTAGGATCCCGACCTTCCTTAGCAGGATCCCGACCATCCTTAGCAGGATCCCGACCTTCCTTAGCAGGATCCCGACCATCCTTAGTAGGATCCCGACCTTCCTTAGCAGGATCCCGACCTTCCTTAGCAGGATCCCGACCTTCCTTAGCAGGATCCCGACCATCCTTAGCAGGATCCCGACCATCCTTACATGTAGCAAGTTCTGCATGTTCACATTTACATCTGTTCTTTATTTATTTTATGCTTTCCCTCCCAATGTAAATACTTGCTTTTGGTGCTGAAGTGCCGAGCTTCTTTACTGGCTAAGAAGATTTAGGAAACTCATGTTGGAGTAATATGGCTAAGATCCAACGCCCAAAGCTGCTTTAATCGAATTAAATTTTCTCTGGAATATTTACAACAATTTTATAATATAAATTTTCTGTTGTAGGTTACCATATCTAATGGGATGGCATGGAGATAAGAAGACATTTTATTACATTGATACAACGGCAAGGTATGACTGACAAAAACAATCAGTGTTGTTTTGCATATAAAAGTTCATGTAATTAGGGGTGTGGTAAGATCTTTAGGTTTCACCAGAAGCATACATGTATTAGAAAGTAAGGTGATATCTCTTGATATTTTCTTGTTTCCATTGTTTAGGTGTGTTGATGCATTTGATTATGACTTAGCATCTGGTAAGTTATGTAAGTTATGGACTGGTAAAATTGACCAATCAGAACGTGCGTAAAATCAATTTGTGGTCCGTACAGAAAAGTATGGACCAGTAAATTAACCAATCGTAGCGTGCGTAGTATCAGTGCCATTATCGCGCGATAAATCAACCGCTGGAATACGATCGTGTGCATCGCCATGTGCTCAAAACAAGAGAAGATGGCGGCCTCTGATGCATCCTGTCGATAACCAGTTAAGTTAGCAGACCTCTCAAGCTCTTTCAACCGCTACAATATACTTCTTCAGCCTCACTGTAATCTTTTCTTCGGTGCAGGCCTTTTGAGAAAAGAATCTTCTTCAACTGATGAATGCTGAGTCTAATTCCTTTTATGATAAGAAGGAAGCAGGAAGCTAAGTATTTCTGAATAATCCAGTCCAAGATTAAATTAATTTTCGATCAAGGCTGAATTAATGCAGATATAAGGGGGGCATGACAAGTACATTACAAGGTACAATACACTACTATCGCCATCTTTTGAACCAATGTGGCTCAGAGCCCACGATTGCAGTCCAGTGGTTGATTTATCGCGCAGTAAATAATCAAAATATCTAATATAAATATGGGTCAAAAAATTGTGGTTTGTAAATGGCCCTTCAGAGCCACCGAAAAAAACTCATGCTCAACCTCATGTCAATATTGAAGCTACGTACGAAATTCAAAACCAACGCATGCGCGTACGTTTTCCGCGGTTTTCTGGCCAACCTTGGTAAAGTCTGGGTACGAGATTGATGCAGGCAGCAATGTTGGTATAACGTGGGAAGCGAATTCCCACGTAAGGATGGTTACCCCCTCCCGCAGTCTGATCATGTTATGTCAGCGGTCGCCCCTCAACAGTAATAACTGACTGACAGAAGTGCAGTTAAGAATTATTCGCCGAAGTGGAGGTGAATAGCGTTGGATATTTGCCGAGCCGTTTCGGCGAGGTACATATCCACCGCTATTCACCGACTCTGAGGCGAATAATTGTTTTAGTATATACCACACAAATTTAATAGCCAACTCCGAAAGTTATATGGCCGCGCATGCACAGTGCGTTTTGCCGCGGTGTCCGTCGGGGCATGTGTTGGTTTCTTTGAAGTTCCGGTCAAGTTTCCCGTTTTCGTGCGCAAGTAGAATGGGGCGAGGAAAAACCTTCGGAGGGAGAGGGGGAGGGGTAGTGGCAGCAATTCTAAAATACTATGGGGTTGGGGGTGGGGAGTCAATCAACCTCCTGTGGCAAACGGTCATCAACTTCTTCCCAGTCTCTCTCATGAAATGTGGGATAATTAAAAAAAAAAAAAAAAAAAAAAAAAAAAAAAAAAAAAAAAAAGGAAAAAGAAAAAAAAATCGAAAACTTACAATTTGACAATTTCGTTCTCAAATAAAGGTACTCGGTTTCACGAATATGTGCAGTTTCGCACTGCCAAATAGGTTAAGAACAACATCCCACCCGGTTCGCACGAAATCACCAGGTTATATCACAGGCGGCCCAATCGTGTGGGTCGTTATAAGGATTAGTATGGAGAATATCACTCGATCGCAAAACTGCGATTTTAACAGGAATAAAGTTTTATCACACTGACCTTGTTCATATGTGTAATTTATTGCTTCTTGTGGCGTCATTTTGGCGCAAAACCGTCTCTAGATGAAATTTCGTCGTTTTCTTCCCCTCCAGTAATACAAAAAAATGACTGGCCCGGTTCTATGGCATGATCGATCAATTCCGTGATTAAGGAAGTATACAACCTGACTCATTCCAGTTTTCAAAATACGACGCATTTAGGCCCCGTTCTATGGCCTGATCAATCCATTCCGTGATTTCAGGCAGTATATAACCTGACTCATTCCAGTTTTCAAAATATGACGAATTTAGGCGGGTTCTATGGCCTGATCGATCAATTTCGTGATTTCAGGCAGTATTTAACTTAACTCATTCCAGTTTTCTAAATTTAAAGAATTTAGGCCCGGTTCTATGGCCTGATCGATTCATTCCGTGATTTCATGCAGTATATATCTTTACTCATTCCAGTTTTAAAAATCTAAAAATTTAGGCCCGGTTCTATGGCCTGATCGATTCATTCCGTGATTTCAGGCAGTATATAACCTGACTCATTCCAGTTTTCAAAATCTATAGAATTTAGGCGTTTTCTATGGCCTGATCGATCAATTCCCTGATTTCGAGCAGTATATACTCTGACTCATTCCAGTTTTCAAAATATGACGAAGTTAGGCCTGGTTGTATGGCCTGATCGATCAATTCCGTGATTTCGAGCAGTAATATAACCTGACTTATTCCAGTTTTCAAAATCTAAAGAATTTAGTCCAGGTTCTATGCCCTGATCAATTCATTCCGTGATTTCGAGCAGTATATAACCTGACTCATTGCAGTTTTTAAAATATGACGAATTTAGGCCGGTTTTATGGCCTGCTAGATCAATTCCGTGATTTCAAGCAGTATATAACCTGACTCATTCCAGTTTTCAAAATACGACGCATTTAGGCCCGGTTCTATGGCTTGATCGATCAATTCCGTGATTTCGAGCAGTATATAACCTGACCCAATTTCAATTTTCAAAATGCGATGAATTTAGGCCCGGTTCTATGGCCTGATAGATCCATTCTGTGATTTCGAGCAGTATATAACCTGACCCATTCCAGTTTTTAAAATATGACGAATTTAGGCCCGGTTTTATGACCTGCTAGATCAATTTCGTGATTTCAAGCAGTATATAACCTGACTCATCCCAGTTTTCAAATTATGACGCATTTAGGCCCAGTTCTATGGCCTGATCGATTCATTCCGTGATTTCAGGCAGTATATATCTTGACTCATTCCAGTTTTTAAAATATCACGAATTTAGGCCCGGTTCTATGGCCTGCTAGATCAATTTCGTGATTTCAAGCAGTATATAACCTGACTCATCCCATTTTTCAAAATATGACGAAGTTAGGCCTGGTTATATCGCCTGATCGATCCATTCCGTGATTTTAGGCAGGATATAACCTGACTCATTCCAGTTTTCAAAATATGGCGAATTTACGCCCGGTTCTATGGCTTGATCGATCTATTCCGTGATTTGAGGCAGTATATAACCTGACTCATTCCAGTTTTCAAAATATGACGAATTTAGGCGGGTTCTATGGCCTGATCGATCAATTTCGTGATTTCTGGCAGTATATAACTTAACTCAATCCAGTTTTCTAAATTTAAAGAATTTAGGCCCGGTTCTATGGCCTCATCGATTCATTCCGTGATTTCATGCAGTATATATCTTTACTCATTCCAGTTTTCAAAATCTAAAAATTTAGGCCCGGTTCTATGGCCTGATCGATTCATTCCGTGATTTCAGGCAGTATATAACCTGACTCATTCCAGTTTTCAAAATCTAAAGAATTTAGGCGGTTTCTATGGCCTGATCGATCAATTCCCTGATTTCGAGCAGTATATACTCTGACTCATTCCAGTTTTCAAAATATGACGAAGCTAGGCCTGGTTGTATGGCCTGATCGATCAATTCCGTGATTTCGAGCAGTAATATAACCTGACTTATTCCAGTTTTCAAAATCTAAAGAATTTAGTCCCGGTTCTATGCTCTGATCGATTTATTCCGTGATTTCGAGCAGTATATAACCTGACTCATTGCAGTTTTTAAAATATGACGAATTTAGGCCCGGTTTTATGGCCTGCTAGATCAATTTCGTGATTTAGAGCAGTATATAACCTGACTCATCCAAGTTTTCAAAATATGACGAATTTAGGCGGGTTCTATGGCCTGATCGATGAATTCCGTGATTTCAAGCAGTATATAACCTGACCCAATTTCAATTTTCAAAATGCGATGAATTTAGGCCCGGTTCTATGGCCTGATAGATCCATTCTGTGATTTCCAGCAGTATATAACCTGACCCATTCCAGTTTTTAAAATATGACGAATTTAGGCCCGGTTTTATGACCTGCTAGATCAATTTCGTGATTTCAAGCAGTATATAACCTGACTCATCCCATTTTTCAAAATATGACGAAGTTAGGCCCGGTTATATTGCCTGATCGATCCATTCCGTGAGCTTATAACCTGACCCATTCCAGTTTTCAAAATATGACGAATTTACGCCCGGTTCTTTGGCTTGATCGAGCTATTCCGTGATTTCAGGCAGTATATAACCTGACTCATTCCAGTTTTCAAAATATGACGAATTTAGGCGGGTTCTATGGCCTGATCGATCAATTTCGTGATTTCAGGCAGTATATAACTTAACTCATTCCAGTTTTCTAAATTTAAAGAATTTAGGTCCGGTTCTATGGCCTCATCGATTCATTCCGTGATTTCATGCAGTATATATCTTTATTATATACATACTGAGACATACTCACGAAAAAGCCATATCGTAAAATTTCGTACGCAAATGAGTTCTAGCCAATGAGAGGCCGCGAACGACGCTTTTCACACGTGAAAAAAATCGTTCGTCCAATCACAAGCTGCGAACGACGATTTTTCACTACTTTTAAAGGGTTTCCCGGTCCCATGATAAATGTCTCAGTATGTATATAATAAACAGAAAACATCATGGAAAGTGCTTTGTACAGTTTTTATTCACTCGTTGTTCTGTATCATAAAACTCACTCGCTCGCAAAGCCTCGCTCGTTCGTTTTATGATACTTCACAACTCGTGAATAAAAACCGTACGCGCGCACTTTCCATGAAGTAATCTCTATTTACTCATTCCAGTTTTAAAAATCTAAAAATGTAGGCCCGGTTCTATGGCCTGATCGATTCATTCCGTGATTTCGAGCAGTATATAACCTGACTCATTCCAGTTTTCAAAATATGACGAAGTTAGGCCTGGTTGTATGGCCTGATAGATCAATTCCGTGATTTCGAGCAGTAATATAACCTGACTTATTCCAGTTTTCAAAATCTAAAGAATTTAGTCCCGGTTCTATGCCCTGATCGATTCATTCCGTGATTTCGAGCAGTATATAACCTGACTCATTGCAGTTTTTAAAATATGACGAATTTAGGCCCGGTTTTATGGCCTGCTAGATCAATTTCGTGATTTCAAGTAGTATATAACCTGACTCATCCCAGTTTTCAAAATATGACGAATTTAGGCGGATTCTATGGCATGATCGATGAATTCCGTGATTTCAGGAAGTATAACCTGACTCATTCCAGTTTTCAAAATACGACGCATTTAGGCCCGGTTCTATGGTCTGATCGATCAATTCCGTGATTTCGAGCAGTATATAACCTGACCCAATTTCAATTTTCAAAATGCGATGAATTTAGGCCCGGTTCTATGGCTTGCTAGATCAGTTTCGTGATTTCAAGCAGTATATAACCTGACTCATCCCAGTTTTCAAAATATGACGAATTGAGGCCCAGTTCTATGGCCTGATCGATTCATTCCGTGATTTCAGGCAGTATATAACCTGACTCATTGCAGTTTTTAAAATATGACGAATTTAGGCCCGGTTTTATGGCCTGCTTGATCAATTTCGTGATTTCAAGCAGTATATAACCTGACTCATCCCATTTTTCAAAAAATGACGAAGTTAGGCCCGGTTATATCGCCTGATCGATTCATTCCGTGATTTTAGGCAGGATATAACCTGACCCATTCCAGTTTTCAAAATATGACGAATTTACGCCCGGTTCTTTGGCTTGATCGATCTATTCCGTGATTTGAGGCAGTATATAACCTCACTCATTCTAGTTTTCTAAATTTAAAGAATTTAGGCCCGGTTCTATGGCCTGATCGATTCATTCCGTGATTTCATGCAGTATATATCTTTACTCATTCCAGTTTTAAAAATCTAAAGAATGTAGGCGGTTTCTATGGCCTGATCGATCAATTCCCTGATTTCAGGCAGTATATACTCTGACTCATTCCAGTTTTCAAAATATGACGAAGTTAGGCCTGGTTGTATGGCCTGATCGATCAATTCCGTGATTTCGAGAAGTAATATAACCTGACTTGTTCCAGTTTTCAAAATATGACGAATTTAGGCGGGTTCTATGGCCTGATCGATCAATTTCGTGATTTCAGGCAGTATATAACTTAACTCATTCCAGTTTTCTAAATTTAAAGAATTTAGGTCCGGTTCTATGGCCTCATCGATTCATTCCGTGATTTCATGCAGTATATAGAGATTACTTCATGGAAAGTGCGCGCGTACGGTTTTTATTCACGAGTTGTGAAGTATCATAAAACGAACGAGCGAGGCTTTGTGAGCGAGTAAGCTTTATGATACGGAACAACGAGTGAATAAAAACTGTACAAAGCACTTTCCATGATGTTTTCTGTTTATTATATACATACTGAGACATTTATCATGGGACCGGGAAACCCTTTAAAAGTAGTGAAAAATCGTCGTTCGCAGCTTGTGATTGGACGAACAATTTTTTTCACGTGTGAAAAGCGTCGTTCGCGGCCTCTCATTGGCTAGAACTCATTTGCGTACGAAATTTTACGATATGGCTTTTTCGTGAGTATGTCTCAGTATGTATATAATAAATATCTTTACTCATTCCAGTTTTAAAAATCTAAACATTTAGGCCCGGTTCTATGGCCTCATCGATTCATTCCGTGATTTCAGGCAGTATATAACCTGACTCATTCCAGTTTTCAAAATCTAAAGAATTTAGGCGGTTTCTATGGCCTGATCGATCAATTCCCTGATTTCGAGCAGTATATACTCTGACTCATTCCAGTTTTCAAAATATGACGAAGTTAGGCCTAGTTGTATGGCCTGATCGATCAATTCCGTGATTTCGAGCAGTTATATAACCTGACTTATTCCAGTTTTCAAAATCTAAAGAATTTAGTCCCGCTTCTATGCCCTGATCCATTCATTCCGTGATTTCGAGCAGTATATAACCTGACTCATTGCAGTTTTTAAAATATGACGAATTTAGGCCCGGTTTTATGGCCTGCTAGATCAATTCCGTGATTTCAAGCAGTATATAACCTGACTCATCCCATTTTTCAAAAAATGACGAAGTTAGGCCCGGTTCTATGGCTTGCTAGATCAGTTTCGTGATTTCAAGCAGTATATAACCTGACTCATCCCAGTTTTCAAAATATGACGAATTGAGGCCCAGTTCTATGGCCTGATCGATTCATTCCGTGATTTCAGGCAGTATATAACCTGACTCATTGCAGTTTTTAAAATATGACGAATTTAGGCCCGGTTTTATGGCCTGCTTGATCAATTTCGTGATTTCAAGCAGTATATAACCTGACTCATCCCATTTTTCAAAAAATGACGAAGTTAGGCCCGGTTATATCGCCTGATCGATTCATTCCGTGATTTTAGGCAGGATATAACCTGACCCATTCCAGTTTTCAAAATATGACGAATTTACGCCCGGTTCTTTGGCTTGATCGATCTATTCCGTGATTTGAGGCAGTATATAACCTCACTCATTCCAGTTTTCTAAATTTAAAGAATTTAGGCCCGGTTCTATGGCCTGATCGATTCATTCCGTGATTTCATGCAGTATATATCTTTACTCATTCCAGTTTTAAAAATCTAAAGAATGTAGGCGGTTTCTATGGCCTGATCGATCAATTCCCTGATTTCAGGCTCTGACTCATTCCAGTTTTCAAAATATGACGAAGTTAGGCCTGGTTGTATGGCCTGATCGATCAATTCCGTGATTTCGAGAAGTAATATAACCTGACTTGTTCCAGTTTTCAAAATATGACGAATTTAGGCGGGTTCTATGGCCTGATCGATCAATTTCGTGATTTCAGGCAGTATATAACTTAACTCATTCCAGTTTTCTAAATTTAAAGAATTTAGGCCCGGTTCTATGGCCTCATCGATTCATTCCGTGATTTCATGCAGTATATATCTTTACTCATTCCAGTTTTAAAAATCTAAAAATTTAGGCCCGGTTCTATGGCCTGATCGATTCATTCCGTGATTTCAGGCAGTATATAACCTGACTCATTCCAGTTTTCAAAATCTAAAGAATTTAGGCGGTTTCTATGGCCTGATCGATCAATTCCCTGATTTCGAGCAGTATATACTCTGACTCATTCCAGTTTTCAAAATATGACGAAGCTAGGCCTGGTTGTATGGCCTGATCGATCATGCAATTCCGTGATTTCGAGCAGTTATATAACCTGACTTATTCCAGTTTTCAAAATCTAAAGAATTTAGTCCCGCTTCTATGCCCTGATCCATTCATTCCGTGATTTCGAGCAGTTATATAACCTGACTTATTCCAGTTTTCAAAATCTAAAGAATTTAGTCCCGGTTCTATGCCCTGATCGATTCATTCCGTGATTTCGAGCAGTATATAACCTGACTCATCCCAGTTTTCAAAATACGACACATTTAGGCCTGGTTCTATGGCCTGGTTGATCAATTCCGTGATTTCGAGCAGTATATAACCTGACCCAATTTCAATTTTCAAAATGCGATGAATTTAGGCCCGGTTCTATGGCTTGCTAGATCAGCTCGTGATTTCAAGCAGTATAACCTGACTCATCCCAGTTTTCAAAATATGACGACTTGAGGCCCAGTTCTATGGCCTGATCGATTCATTCCGTGATTTCGAGCAGTATATAACCTGACTCATTGCAGTTTTTAAAATATGACGAATTTAGGCCCGATTTTATGGCCTGCTAGATCAATTTTGTGATTTCAAGCAGTATATAACCTGACTCATTCCAGTTTTCAAAATACGACGCATTTAGGCCCGGTTCTATGGCCTGATCGATCAATTCCGCGATTTCGAGCAGTATATAACCTGACCCAATTTCAATTTTCAAAATGCGATGAATTTAGGCCCGGTTCTATGGCTTGCTAGATCAGTTTCGTGATTTCAAGCAGTATATAACCTGACTCATCCCAGTTTTCAAAATATGACGAATTTAGGCCCAGTTCTATGACCTGATTGATTCATTCCGTGATTTCAGGCAGTATATATCTTGACTCATTCTAGTTTTTAAAATAAGACGAATTTAGGCCCGGTTTTATGGCCTGCTAGATTAATTTCGTGATTTTAAGCATTATATAACCTGACTCATCCCATTTTTCAAAATATGACGAAGTTAGGCCCGGTTATATCGCCTGATCGATCCATTCCGTGATTTTAGGCAGGGTATAAGGTGACCCATTCCAGTTTTCAAAATATGACGAATTTACGCCCGGTTCTTTGGCATGATCGATTCATTCCGTGATTTCAGGCAGTATATAACCTGACTCATTCCAGTTTTCAAAATCTAAAGAATTTAGGCGATTTCTATGCCCTGATCTATCAATTCCCTGATTTCAGGCAGTATATACTCTGACTCATTCCAGTTTTCAAAATATGACGAAGTTAGGCCTGGTTGTATGGCCTGATCGATCAATTCCGTGATTTCGAGAAGTAATATAACCTGACTTATTCCAGTTTTCAAAATATGACGAATTTAGTCCCGGTTCTATGCCCTGATCGATTCATTCCGTGATTTAGAGCAGTATATAACCTGAGTCATTGCAGTTTTTAAAATATGACGAATTTTAGGCCCGGTTTTATGGCCTGCTAGATCAATTTCGTGATTTCAAGCAGTATATAACCTGACTCATCCCCGTTTTGAAAATATGACGAATTTAGGCCCAGTTCTATGGCCTGATCGATTCTTTCCGTGATTTCAGTCAATATATATCTTGACTCATTCCAGTTTTTAAAATATCACGAATTTAGGCCCGGTTCTATGGTCTGCTAGATCAATTTCGTGATTTCAAGCAGTATATAACCTGACTCATCCCATTTTTCAAAATATGACGAAGTTAGGCCCGGTTATATCGCCTGATCGATCCATTCCGTGATTTTAGGCAGGATATAACCTGACCCATTCCAGTTTTCAAAATATGACAAATTTACGCCCGGTTCTTTGGCTTGATCGATCTATTCCGTGATTTGAGGCAGTATATAACCTGACTCATTCCAGTTTTCAAAATATGACGAATTTAGGCGGGTTCTATGGCCTGATCGATCAATTTCGTGATTTCATGCAGTATATAACTTAACTCATTCCAGTTTTCTAAATTTAAAGAATTTAGGCCCGGTTCTATGGCCTCATCGATTCATTCCGTGATTTCATGCAGTATATATCTTTACTCATTCCAGTTTTCAAAATCTAAAAATTTAGGCCCGGTTCTATGGCCTGATCGATTCATTCCGTGATTTCGAGCAGTATATACTCTGACTCATTCCAGTTTTCAAAATATGACGAAGTTAGGCCTGGTTGTATGGCCTGATCGATCAATTCCGTGATTTCGAGCAGTAATATAACCTGACTTGTTCTAGTTTTCAAAATCTAAAGAATTTAGTTCCGGTTCTATGCCCTGATCGATTCATTCCGTGATTTCGGGCAGTATATAACCTGACTCATTGCAGTTTTTAAAATATGACGAATTTAGGCCCGGTTTTATGGGCTGCTAGATCAATTTCGTGATTTCAAGCAGTATATAACCTGACTCATTCCAGTTTTCAAAATACGACGCATTGGGCGGGTTCTATGGCCTGATCGATTCATTCCGTGATTTCATGCAGTATATATCTTTACTCATTCCAGTTTTAAAAATCTAAAACTTTAGGCCCGGTTCTATGGCCTGATCGATTCATTCCGTGATTTCGAGCAGTATATAACCTGACCCAATTTCAATTTTTAAAATTCGATGAATTTAGCCCGGTTCTATGCCCTGATCGATTCATTCCGTGATTTCAAGCAGTATATAACCTGACTCATTTCAGTTTCCAAAATATGACGAAGTTAGGACCGGTTCTATGGCCTGATTCATCTATTCCGTGATTTCAGGCAGTATATAACCTGACTCATTCCAGTTTTCAAATTCTAAAGAATTTAGGCCCGATTCTATGGCCTGCTAGATCAATTTCGTGATTTCAAGCAGTATATAACCTGACTCATCCCATTTTTCAAAATGTGACGAAGTTAGGTCCGGTTATATGGCCTGATCGATCGCGCATTCCGTAATTTCAGGCAGGATATAACCTGAGTCATTCCAGTTTTCAAAATCTGATCAATTTAGGCCTGGTTCTATGGCCTGATCGATGGTTGTGCCTAAATCGTACGAACGGGAAGGACAGCCGCGCAAGACTGAAAACGAGTTTAGACCCGATCGCCTCACGACCGAGAATCGGACGATGTCGGTAAATCCAAGATGGCTATCTTCTGTGTACTTCACAACCTCGTTCCCAGGCTCTTTCATCTCCCGGCCCCCGGCCCCGAAGAAAGACCCTGGTTCAGGCTGGTCACGTGCCTTGCTCACAAAGATAATCCGTTGGGAGGGGTCCCCCTGTCAAAGAAATTTGTCGTGCTGTGCGTTTGTCAAATCAAAACGAGGCTGGCACAAACGACACAAATCAGCCACTCTTTTTTTCCTATAAAAGGGCGCTTCCGAGGGAAGCGCAGAGCCACTTGTCAATCAACAGCGAGCGAGACAACAGCTCCTAATTAGTAAAAAGCCAAAAATGTCCAAATTTTGTTTTTCCTTGTACTTGAATACCACGCAAAAGAAGATAATGTTGCCTCACGAATTTTGCCATCACATAAACATTCATTTTGAGTGCAATTTGAGTAAAATCCAAGAATAATCTTCAAAGTAAAAAATTAAATATGCTTGGTGAGCAGCCATGCGTCGCATTGCACCGCGAAATTCAAAATGTATTTTGGCAGCCAAGAGAAAAATTTTGTTCCAAACCCTTCCGACCAGGACTCCACATTAAAGTTGCCCGTATGTGTTTAATTTTAGGTATACTTTTAGTTGCTGCAGAGAAATTTCATGGACAGAGCGACTTCTGAACGCTGTGGACGCACGTGCAATTCAACAAACATTATGCAAATTTGATGTCGAAAGAGGCGGCCAACGGCCTTTTATAGCGCACCTTCGTGTTTAAATGCATCTTTTCACCCTTCCGAAGGAGCCTCGAAATTACCTTTTTGAAAGCTCTGAAGTTGTCGAGGCGTCTTCCACATGGTCTGCAGATTAAATGCGGCAAACCCTCGCTCTGTGGCAACGAGCTGCTGTAAAACTCTTTCGCTGTTTCGAGAAGTGCCTTCTTAGCTCAGTTTTCCGCATGCGTTTTTGCAGTGGTCTCCCACAGAACTATAAGGCCTGCAACAACTTGACTTGTTGTTCAGACGCAGCGTAACTACATGGGAGGTGTTAAATTTTTATATCCAAATTTTTCTTTCCCCAGTAGACAAATTAAAATAAATTTCCGACTTAACGGCCCCTCCCTTGGTTTCCTTTTTTGCAACCGGCCAGATTCTGGCCGACACGTGACCAGCCTGAACCAGGGTCTTTCTTCGGGGGCGGGGTCCGGGAGATGAAAGAGCCTGGGAACGAGGTTGTGTATTTCATCGAACGATGAAATGAACAAGCCTTATTGAGTTAAGTGAAATAACATCGCTTCCTTTCATCATAGTTTAGACAATTGTAATACATATTGAACCTCGTGGCAAACAAAACTGTAGAAAATGTGACGTGTCCTTCCCGCTGGTACGGTGTAATCGTGTCGTACCAACGGGAAGGACAGAGTGAAATAACTCGATTATTTTAGTCGAGGATCATTTTAAGTGAAGAGTAAGTGTATCTTCAATAAAATCAAGTGGCATCTCTTCCTTTGATGGTGATTTAGACCGTGACGTCACACAGTCAATCGGCTTGGGCCGACTGTGGATTTACCGACATCGTCCGATTCTCGGTCGTGAGGCGATCGGGTCTAAACTCGTTTTCAGTCTTGCGCGGCTGTCCTTCCCGTTGGTACGATTTAGGCACAACCCTGATCGATTTATTCGGTGATTTTAGGCAGTATACAACCTGATCCATTCCAGTTTTCAAAATATGACGAATTTAGGCCCGGTTCTTTGGCCTGATCGATCTATTCCTTGATTTGAGGCAGTATATAACTTGACTCATTCTAGTTTTCAAAATACCCAGGGGGGGGGGGGGGGGGGGGGTTCCGCTGACTCTATAAAACCCTGACCCTATTCAAGACACAGAAATGGAAATTTTGCTACCTTGTCTAAGACAAAGTGCTCTAATTTGATACCCTGTTCAAGACTAAGTTTAGATAAGTAGGCTGCGTTGCACGCGTTTCCACTGGAGCATACGAAGTAATCGCGCGAAAATGGCGAGAACAAAAATGTGGTTGAGGGGGGAGGGGAAGAGGAGAAAATCTTCGGAAAATAACCCTGTTTAAGACACGAAAATGTAAAATTTGATGCTTTTAAAATATGACGAATTTAGGCCCGGTTCTATGGCCTGATAGATCAATTCCGTGATTTCGTTTTCATGCTTCTCAAAAGCAGACAGCACATCCTTTATCATGTCTTGGAAGCAACGTAAAGGAACGGCATTAATCATGCTGCGGGTTTGTTAGCGTTTCTCAGAAGGGTTGCACTGTTTATGCAGCTCTTTGAATATTCTTTCTAAAATATAACGGTTCCTTACCTTTGATTTGTTCCGCAGTCACTGCCGACCGCCTTTTTGCGGCCATTGTCGAACCGGGCAGCAGGACGTCTGCGCATGGGTTGGTTTTTAAACTTCCGGTCAGGTTGAGTCCCGGAGAGGAAAAAAAGCTGCGGAGGGGGTGGGGCTGGGGAAATATTCCTTATGAATTTGAAGAAGGGGGGGGAAGGTCGATCAAAGTGCCTTCTCCTGTGGCAAGGGGTCATCAAAGTTCTTTCCAGTCCCACACAAAATGTGGAAAGTCTAAAATTTTCTGCCCTGACCTCTACAAACAAGAAGGGGATGTTATTTGAAATTCTCAGAGTAGTATAGGAGTGTTTAAAACAGGAACTACATCACAATAAGGCATTATCCACCATCACCAGCCACATGCATTCACTGTTTTATTTACCATTGTTGGGTACCATTGATCACCATCATCAGCACCGTTTATCATTATTCTGCAGAAAACATTTCATCATCATTCACAATCAATTGTTTTTGCCTGGGCAGGCACAGAGAGATAAACTGAAAGATCTGACAATAATAATAAGTTAATTTTTGTATATATTATATCCTGGTACAAGACTTCTATTTATATATGTGTATTAATAATTGCTGATAATTGACAGTTCACTGAACAGCAGCAATTCTTGGCTGATCAAAAGCAAAAACAAAACCGGATTACAATATTCTCACACAAGAAAGCAACATTTTTGACTACACTACCATTAACAAACACACAACTGTATAGATACAGGGGCCTGTAAATCAGTGAGAACCTCTTATCCAGTTTAATGCAAGCTGCCATGAACTTGTCAGCAAACACTTAAATTCCCCTAAAGCTAAACTTCTACTTTTTATGTGCGCGTTACCATATTTTTCCAAACATTAGTTGCAAACCAGTCAGTAGATGAAAATAACGGAGACTATGTATGACACTGCCGGATACGAAAACCCAAACCATTTTGTGGATAAAGGGAACGTATACCCCCACCTGCTGTAAACAGCTGCAGTGCCTCCAACTCTGGGGACTGAGGTCTGTGAAAACTACTGATGGATAAAACGAAATATATCTAACTTACAAAATAAACTTTAGCTGAATGAGGCAAGAGCTGAGCCTAGAATGAATCAAATTACTAACTAACGACTATGTCATATATCTCGAACATACCCATAATTCCCCTGACCCAACCCAGTCTTTTGGTCCGTGCCAGCAAAATAACAGCAAAACATTTCTGCCTATTCCGCATTGCTACAGTACTTTAGTCAGAAATACTATATTCTCTCACATGCTGATTGGTTTCTTCTTCAACACAAAACAACACAGATTTCTTGAAAAACTCTGATTGGTTGAAAAACATTTTTCAACCTCTGTGTGTGGTGAGGTACTTGCTTTGGTTTTTCAACAGTCACCAAAATTCAGCTCTATAATAATTTGCAATAAAATAATATAAATTAAATAATCCTGCTTTATACATTTTAAGTTTGCTGATACTATATATCACTAACAGTTCCTACATGCCCAGAGGATGTGCCTAGACAGCTTCAGTAATTTAACTGGACACTTGAGTTGGTGGAGACATTCTTATTTGGCCAGCTGATTGACTGACAGACACCATTGTCTTTCCATTCTTGCATGAAACTCCCTTAAAAAAAAAAAGAAAAAAAAAAGGTGTCATTGCTTCAAGGCACAACCATGAACACACAAAACTGAACCTAAATTTTCTCACTAGGTGTCACTATTAGAACTATACAGCAAACAGCCATGAACAACATCATGCACAAACGTCATACATTGCAAATTAAGATATATGACCATCTGGCCATGATTTGGTAAATAATTAAATAAGTTCTTCTGCCATTTTATCATCAATTTAAACTTTGCAGGATTTGGTATTTGTTTACCTGCTTGGTTAATGTCCACAGTTACTATCCAAGATTGGCCCTATAACAATGTCCAACTAAAAATAGATGCTCTCTTTTGTAATACTGTTCTTCACCAGGAAGTATGAAAGAGCCAGCTTTTTTGCAGCACAGACAAGCCCAGTGCAAACTCTGGAATCTGCCCGCCTAGCCTGACAAAAAATGAAGAATACATTATTAATCAGAAATACAAATTTTAGGAGCTAAATTTATCTTTCAAAAAACTATAGTAACTAGGGCATTTTGTCTATAACATTATCAATAACATCACCTACCTGATAAAAAACTCCAGGAATGTAGGAAGTCACCGCAGTCTTGTGCTCAGGAAGCAACTGTTTGAAAAACTCAGAAGTCTGTGGAATAAAATAATGGACTAGTCAAGTGGATTTTATAGGTACATTAGTATTCAATAAACTATGTGGGTACCACCCTTCTCAGTATGCATTAAAAATCTATCAGAGATCCATTACAGTCCTCAGCAAACAGGCCCGCCAACTCTGAAAGTGACTTATTTCACAATTCAACCCCCCCCCCCCCCCTTCATAATTTTGGGTGGGAGTCTGCCGCCCAAGACTGAAAACCCTTACCCTATTTCAGACCATAATGTGTGATTTTCAACCCTATTTCAGACCAATTAACAAAATCTCCTACCCTATTTCAGACTAAAGGTTAAAATCGATACCCCATTTCAGACTAAAATGCTGAAAATGATACCCTTTAGGGTAGCACATACTTATGGTTCATATATAGAGTACCCACCTCACCCTTGGGCCATGCCCAGTATTCTGCCTGGCCCCAAAGCATGCTGAAGACGTGAATTTTGGGTGTATGGTAGTGTGAAATTTAGACTTACCTTTCTCACATCAGTTTCTTTCTTTGCTTCAACCATCATCTGAAGGGCAAGGCCAACACAGCTTTCAACAGCGTCTCTGTTTAAATAGAAATTCTCTCTTTTGGGAACTTGTCCCTTATTTATTCATTCCTTCAATTTATTTAACTTAGTAATTAATTTATTCATTATATGAATAATTAATCAATTTATTTAATAAATTCATTTATTCATTATATGAATAATTAATCAATTCATTTATTCATTATATGAATAAATGAATAATTAAATAAATGCATGAATGAATAAATCAATTCTGACAGGCCCAATGGAATTATGGGTGTATGGTAATTTGAAATTTGGATTTGAATAAATCAATTCATTCACTTATACATTATTTAATCATTCATTTATTCTTTTGTTCATTTTATTCTTTATTCTTTTGTTCATTTTATTGTTTATTCTTTTGTTCATTTCTTTACTTGTTATTCTTTATTCCTTTATTCATACATTAAAGAATAAAATAAATAAATAAATAAATAAAATAAATAAGTTTTATTCATTGGGTGTGTTGGGTTAGGTTATGGCGCCATGGTTAGGGTCAAGTAGTGTTAGGGTCAGCGTTACGGTTACTTAGGGTTATGGTTATGGGTTATGGGTTAGGAATGGGGCATCCTGTCGGGGGAGGGGGCCTGGGATGGTGGAAGTACACCAAGGGAGGTGACGGTTGCACAACCACGTTCACGGTCATCCCAGGCCCCCTCTCCCACCCCTCCCCTCAAATCCCATCCCTCCCAAATCACCTGTACAATCCAGTCCCTATCCACCTACCCTCCGACCAACAGCCAACCTCACTGAAGGAGGAAGAATGCAGATGAATATCAGCGAGGAGATAGACAGGAAGAGAGTCAAAACAGGGCCCTGAGGGGGCCGTGGGTGCATTGCCTCCCCTCTGATGAGTTGTAGGAGTAAGATGAGAGAGTTAGGGCTAGAATGGGGAGAATTGGCCAAAGCAGTGGTACGCATAACAACCCTCTCGACAAGTTAAATGGGTGGACCACCCCTCGGCGACGAGATCTGGAGCTGCAAGTAGTCCTTTGTAGAGGATGGCACCCTCCATCCGGAGTACAAGCAAATGCGACTTGGCGGCAGAGACCCCTCAAACAGAGGTGCCATCAATGTCGTTGAGGTCTATGTTGCCTGTAAGCCGACCAGTCTCGAGTCACCTGCCCATTCTTCTCATTTTGAGGATTGAAATGCGTACCACTGCTTTGGCCAATTCTCCCCATTCTAGTCCTAACTCTCCCACCTAACTCCTACAACTCACCAGAGGGAAAACAATGTGCCCACGGTCTCCTTAGAGTCCTGTTTCAAACCTCTTCCTGCCTACCCCTTCACTAACATTCACCTACACCCTTCCTCCTTCAGCGGAGTTGAATGATGGTCATCATCAGGTTGGTGGGAAGGCACACAATGATCATACAGGGGACGAGGGACTTGAGGGGACATAGAAGAAGAAGAACATATAGTTAGGAAGAGAACAATGGTGATGTTGATATTGGAATGGAGCCTGGAACAGCATGCTGGAGGAATGTCCACAACAGTCTGCAGGAAGTCAGCCCAGAAGAGTCTGTCCACAACAGTCTGGAGGAAGTCAGCCTGGAACAGTCTGCAGCAGCTGGAGGAGAACATCTGACTATAGTTGGGAGAACAGAAAACATGGGGTAAAAAAATACAGTACAAAATAATATTGTAATGGATGAAAATTGAGCATGGGTACTTTAAAAAATAGAATATAATAGGAGAGAACTATATTACGTATTTTTTTGCTATCTATGATAAAGCACAACAACATTGATTGTGAAAAGAAAGATGCTAATTAGTTGACCTAACCCTAACCCATAAACAAGTTTATCAAATAGTTCACCTGAATCAGAAAACAGTTTCAATCACAAAAAAAAAGGGAAATGCACTGTATCACAAAACTAGACTGGCATTGCCAGTGAGCTCGCAGTGTTAGTTGGGTTGAGAGCAGAATAAACTAAAATGGAAAGCAAGGACAAGAGCGGAACTTCTGGGAGACTTCCAGTTTCTCACCAGAAATATATCACACAGCATAGAGAACTTGGCTTTTGACACCTTGCTTAAATGAAACCTTATTAAACTATAAATTTATCATTACAACACTCATATACTTGGTTCTTAAAGGTTGAGCGACTCTGCATTTTGAGCTTAGAAGTGAAACAGTTAGCCACCGAGTAAACCTGAGTAATGCGTGACTTGTCTTTTTATGCACAATCGATTTTGACAGTTTGACTTTGAACACTTAATTCTAATCAGAGGCCACAATTAATCCAGCCTTTGCTTCAATACTAAGTCAATTTACGTCATTGCATATCACGTGACAATATGAACCAATCAACTTGTGCTGATTCTGGACCCAGAAAAAAAAATCCATTTTTAAGCTCACCCCAGCTGCGAGCAATAATTGTTATATATATTATAATTATTATAAAGAAATGTGCAGTTTTGAATTTCAAGGAGTTCCAACTTCCACAGCAGTGAATAACAAGAAAACTGCTTGCCTAGTGTTGGGCTGGATCACAGACATAAAAGCCTCAACACACCTCTTCCCTAAAAGCATGTTTTGTATTGCTACATTAGTGAAAAAAAGACTACCAAGTCTTGGAAGTACATACCAAAATTAGTCATCTCGAGAAATTTCAGCATCTTGGCGGAGTTACAGCTGTTTCAATTTGTATAGATTTGTATGGAGAAAGTCAATCTGGCCTTACTGGCCTCGCTTTCATGCAGTTACTACACTTTACATTTGAATATCTTCGCTTCAATTCAAGGTGCACCGTTGGAATTACACAGAGTTTTATTAAAAGCATGCCCTTTCCATACCATAAAGTGGACCAGTATATGAAAAATTAAAGACGCAGGAAATAACATGAGAGTGCAACGAAGGGATATGCGACAAGGGAGAAACGAGTTAAGGCCAAACAAATTTTAAAACAAGAGGGTGTGATTAAGGTGACAAATGCGTTTTGCATAAAAGACAACGAATGTCAAAATAACGAACCTCAACATCGAATAACGAATGTCGACTTTGAACAACGAACGTCGATTGCCCGAACAACAAATGACTAAGATCGAATAACGAATATCGAAGTTGAAAAACGAATGTCTTCTCCTTGAAAAACAAATGTCGTGATTGAAAAATGAAGGGAAACGCGTCATAGAAGGAAACTTGAGCTCGCACATGGCCTGAGAAGGCGAGATGAAAGAGATCGAGAAAACGAGGAGAAGCGTCAAACAATAACGACAGAACCCAAAACTAAATTACCTGTGACAAGGAGCTTCGCTTTAGGCGTAGAGCCGGACGCTTCGGGCCGCCTTGGGCTCTGGTGTTCTTCAGTTGCGAGCGAGGTGGATGACCAAGCTGATACGAGTCCGGAGGGCAAAGACGTTTGGCGATCGACGCTTCCTCTGGATTTCTGAGTGGGACTCTAAAGGTTTCTTTCCTTCTGTAAGCCATTCCGAACTTAGGGGACCGTGAAAATCTTCTGCATTAACATGAGACAACCTTCAACGAACTCGCGTTCAAAACTCCAACTGACTACCCATGATGCTCACTAATTTCCCAAGATGCACATTGATTACCCATGTTAAGAGTAAGAATGGGGCGGGGTAAAATTCCTACCTCTCCCGCGAAAACTTACAATTTGACAATTTCGTTCTCAGATAAAAGGTACTCGATTTCACGAATATGTGCAGTTTCGCACTGCCAAATAGGTTAAGAACAGCATCCTACCCGGTTCGCACGAAATCACCAGGTTATATCACAGGCGGCCCAATCGTGTGGGTCGTTATAAGGATTAGTATGGAGAATATCACTCGATCGCAAAAACTGCGATTTTAACAGGAATAAAGTTTTATCACACTGACCTTGTTCATATGTGTAATTTATTGCTTCTTGTGGCGTCATTTTGGCGCAAAACCGTCTCTAGATGAAATTTCGTTGTTTTCCTCCCCTCCAGTAATACAAAAAATGACTGGCCCGGTTCTATGGCCTGATCGATCAATTCCGTGATTTCGAGCAGTATATAACCTGACCCAATTTCAATTTTCAAAATGCGATGAATTTAGGCCCGGTTCTATGGCCTGATAGATCCATTCTGTGATTTCGAGCAGTATATAACCTGACCCAATTTCAATTTTCAAAATGCGATGAATTTAGGCCCTGGTAGATCAATTCCGTGATTTCGAGCAGTATATAACCTGACTCATTCCAGTTTTCAAAATCTGACGAAATTAGGGCCGGTTATATGGCCTGATCGATCCATTCCGTGATTTCAGGCAGGATATAACCTGAGTCATTCCAGCTTTCAAAATCTGATCAATTTAGGCCTGGTTCTATGGCCTGATCGATTCATTCGGTGATTTCAGGCAGTATATAACCTGACTCATCCCAGTTTTCAAAATCTAAAGAATTTAGGCCCGGTTCTATGCCCTGATCGATCCATTCCGTGATTTTCAGGAAGTATATAATCTGACTCATTCCTGCTTTCAAAATATGACAAATTTAGGCCCGGTTCTATGGTCTGATAGATCAATTCCGTGATTTCGTTTTCAGGCTTCTCAAAAGCAGACATCATGTCTTGGAAGCAACGTAACGTGCCGTTTCAAATTTAGCGCTGTCTTACGTCAGTGTGACGTCACAACATCTCGGCCCAAGCCTCAGACAAGAGACAAAACGTCCGCGCATGCGTTGGTTTCTTGTTCCGGTCAAGTTTCCCGTTTTCTTGCGCAAGTAGAATGGGGCGAGGAAAAAGCTTCGGAGGGAGAGGGGGAGGGGTAGGGGAAGGTATCAGTAAAATGGTGGCAGCAATTCTAAAATACTATGGGGCTGGGGGTGGGGAGTCAATCAACCTCCTGTGGCAAACGGTCATCAAAGTTCTTCCCAGTCTCTCTCATGAAATGTGGGATAATGAAAAAAAAAAAAAATTTATATATATATATATATGAAATGAAATCTATATATATATGAAATATGTATATATATATGAAATTTTATATATCTATATATGAAATCTATATTTATATATATATCATTTATCTATATATATATCGACCAGAAGTTGAGTTTTAAAAAATATCAAAGGGGGTTGAGGAGACAGCCGTGCATTTTGGCGGGAAGCCGTACGGCCGCGCATGCACAGTGCGGTGTCACAAATGGATAGATACGAATTATATTTTCTTCTTTGTTTTTTTCACCTTTACTTCTAACTTTAGGATTTATGATACACATGAATTATATACATGTCAGTTCCGTTTTAGATTTTCAGAGCGAGACTGGAAAAAAGTTTTTAACCAACTATGTTCCCATTCAGAACAAAAGGAAAAGGCTCTGGTAACGAGGCTGGATTTCAACAGTATTAGTTTCCAGTCCTATCAGTGATTAAAAAAGTTTTTATCCTCTCTGAGTCGGAGCTGCCGATATACATGTTATGTGACAACTTGCCCAAATTCGGACTCAGTGAGTGAAAGATTGCTCACACCACACAAGAGAGTGTTGATTCAAAGATATGCGAGAACGTACAGCCTCGCTTTGAAATCCTTTCTTCACGCAGTTGACACAGTTGGATTTGGTGTAGTCGTCATGGATCATTTCTTGCAGCTGTACCCTCTTTCACTGCATTTCGGCCAGCATGTTTTAGCAGCCAGGCAAGGTGACGGGCTACACGGTTCAGTACCATCCTACGAACAAACAAACAAACAAACAAACAAACAAACAAACAAACAAACAAACAAACAACAATAAAAACAAAAACGGCAAAATCAGCACATTGCGTGAGATTCACTGAATCTGTTGAAAGTCAAATGTAAACCGAGAACAGCTCGTCCTTAAAATTCCTGCAAGAGCATCAAACTAACTGACAAAGTAGTTTCATTTAAACGGCTTTAGTCAAGCAGTATTTTACAGTGTCAGTCCGTGCACTTAATAGCTGCATTAGACAGCCCACAATCACCGGATAAAAGCAGTCATAAGCACTACAAACAACTTCTCGTTGAGTAAAGGAGCTGAAAGCTGTATTAAGATTACTGCTGAGGCATCATCAGTCACTTGGATCAAGGCTACTTTCTTAGATTCGACGAGATAGCACAGCCTACAACTGATTATCGCTTCTGAACTCACCTCAGAAGGCTGCGGGCCGTAGTATGTACTGTGTGCTTTTTCTTTGAAACAGGCTGGCCTGGTCCGTTTTGTGAACCTTAAAATTTCACACAAGTCACTTTTGTGCTTTTTTCTGACAAAGTTCACCGATTTGCATCCCTTGGTTTGCAGGCACTGAAAAGCGCAGTCCAGAGCACTCGAGGCTTCCACAACGGTCGCGTTACCACGGAGATGATAACCTAGTGCAGTGACACAGGCGATTGGGAAATAGCCAAGAGGCAAGGTAAAACTATCACAAAATTTGGACATTTTCATTTTGCGGCTCACACTGACGCTACGTCCACACTAATCTGTTTTCGTTTGAAAACGTATATCTTTTTATGCGTTTATGCTTTCCGTCCACACTAAAACGATGACTTAAAAAAATCGGAGGTTAATGAAAGGCGGAGGTTTTCAAAAACGGTTCCCAAAGCCGTGGAGACTGATGCATTGTCAAATAAAGAGGATTGAATTAGTTTTGACGGGCGACTCGAAAACGGATGATTAGTGTGGACTGGAACTTTTTGAAAACATAGTGGTGTGGACGAACAGTAGCCTGTCAAACTATAACGACACAAATCGAAGTCTAAACTACTCAATAGTTAACTTTTCATCCATCTGCCGCATGATAGACAGAATTGAGTTTTAATATCAAATTGTGGAACTTTCAAGTGTCAACTAGGCAAACTTTAAATCACTAACTGTCAAAAAGCAATTTTCTGAACCGCCAGCTGACAAAGCTTGGTCCTCATTAAGGTCATACGGGACCCAACCGCGGAAGCGGATGTTCTACTTGTCAATTTTGTAGCTCTATTCATAAAACATTTATCATCGATTTTAGGTATCGAAATGTTCCAGAAGTCAAGACAGCATTTCCGTTTCTTGTTTGAAATGAATTTTTTACCTTTGTCAGCCTGGAATGTCCGCATTCTCTCGAAGGCCATGTTTTGTCCAGATGAGTCTTCAGCCAAATACGCGAACGTAAACATGATATGAAGAACACAAACTTGCAAGGCTCGATAGCTGTCGGGTCTTCTCTGCATCGTCAACTGTCTTACCAGCTTCGCTTCAAATTTGTCAGTTTGATCGAACGCCGCCAATTACAACAAAATATTTACCTCGCCACAGCTCCTCTTATAGGTTTACTTACAACAAACCTTTGTCATGCGTTAGATATTAAAATAACTTTTGTCATTTAGTCCTATTTTCCGAGGCTAAAATATTCAGACTCATCTTTGCTTCATAAACTTTTAATTGTCCAGCTGACAACTGTGTAAAAGCACAAAATTAAATATTGTAATCGAAAATTTCTTCCTTTTGTTTGAGACTGAGCGTTTAATTTTTAAACAAGACAGGCTTATCCTGACGAAATAGTCCAGTGACCAACCCTTCACGGCTTTTCAAACAAAGAAGGATCAATCTGTGCCTTTTTTCCTACTATATCTCAAGAACTCACAGTTTATATTTCAAATCAATAATTTATTCCACTGAACTATGCATCGCAACTCTACTAAGTGATTTGCAGGTGAGAAATCAACTTGCTGAGAAATCCTTGCTACCAGTTGATAAACTTTAGTCAGAAAAATCGTCCTATTTTTAGCAAAAGCATTGGCTAAAACCTTTGCATATTTCAAAAACGCTCATGTTTTGCCTAATTTGAGAATCGCATGAAACTTTCATGCGATTCTCAAATTACACTTCCTGCTGGCACAAAAAAGCTTTTAAAAAAGGAACCAGTGCCATATTTTTCTTTCCCACGGACAGCACAGGGTAGACCAAGGGCGTAGCTACCATATACGCACTTACGCACGGGCGTACAGTTAAAATCTGGAGAATATTTTTTAATCTGACAAAAATACAATTTTCTATTGCCTGAAACGTTTTTATGATTAAATTGGCTGATTTTGAATTGATTTCATATTATTTTTTTGTATTATAGTGTACGTTACGCGAAAAAACGCGTCACGTATTCCTCCATCCAGACGTTGGTTAATCTTTAACTGTGAAGGAAAGGTTACCCCACCGTACGGCTTCAGATCTGAACGAAATTGAATTAGGAATTAGCAAATAGGAATTAGGGAATATGTAATGCGTGTGAAGTCAGAGTGAAGGCCAGGAGGTCTGAGGGTCCGAAGAAACTGCTAGAGA